>NW_020770847.1:0-17678 GCF_900518735.1 Pseudonaja textilis | reverse complement strand
GGAAGGAAGGAAGGAAGGAAGGAAGGAAGGAAGGAAGGAAGGAAGGAGGGAGGGAGGGAATTGTTAGTCCCAAATGCTGGGGTGTATCAGTGAAGCCACAATTTCATTGCAATAGCCAAATCAACTTCATCTGTTTTATAGGCTAAATTCTCCATTTCTGGCAGCAGATTTTTCAGAGCTGTTCTGCACCATTACTTGATCTTCTTGAGGAGGAGGAGGAAGAAGAAAGAAAGAAAGAAGAAGGAAGAAAGGAGGAGGAGATGATGAAGATCAGCACCTGCCAACTGTGACCCTCAGCACTTCTCAAAATTTAAACCGAGGGCTGAGAGAAGACGAATAACCGAGAACAGATGGTCTAATCCGGTTGATGAACCTCAGAACGGGGTGGACATGCATGGAGGCCCCGAGGCCAGTTTCCCTCAAACCCTTGCTTGCTGCTCTGCACAGGTTGAGATGCCGAGGCTGGGCTTCGTTGAGCAGAGGACAATCTGTCCTTCTTGAGGGAAGAAGAAGAAGAAGAAGGCAACCTTCTTGGGCGGGCTGCGTCACCGGAGAGAGACAAAAATGAATCCTGCCTGGGAGGGTGGAGAGCAGTCAAGACGCACAATTGGACACTTGGCCTGTTTCTATGTTTGTGATACGTGCTTGCAGCTTTCGCATTGCATCAGCTTTTGGTGTGTGTGTGTGTGTGTGTGTCTGTCTGTCTGTCTGTCTGTCTCCATCCATCCATCTATCCAATCTATCTATCTCACTCTGTCTGTCTGTCTACTGACCAATCTATCTTATCTATCTCTTTTATTATCTATCTTGGAATCCTCTCCCTACCCTCTTTCTCTCTCTGTAGGTGTATATATATATATATATATGGGTCTCTAAGGAGGCATGGCACGACTCTGCAGAATCTTTTTTTGGGGGGGGGGGAGGAATGGGAGGAGGAAAGAGCCCCTGAAGAATGGCTCCAGCGTTCTGAATCGATGGGTCTGCTTGGAGAGCGCCAGGCGAAGTGGCTGCCGAAATCCATAAAGACCAAAACGACCCATCCTTTTTGGCCTCCGGATCTTATTTCATAACGGAGGTAATCCCGTCCTTAAGTCCAAAACACGGATGTCTCCAACCTCAGACATAATACAGATTTTTTTTTTTTTATTATCGACATTTGGGCTACTTCTAATCCCTTTGGATTATTTTATTGATCCAAACATGAGCCACATTGCAAAATGTAATGTCGTTCAAGAGGGCTTAGCAGCTTCCTTTAAAAAGAAAAAAATATCATTTACAGCAAACGGCTCACCAAACGACTCCATTCCCTGCAATTTATAGGGATTCCACCTCCTGATTCTTCCTGGTTGAAGCTACATCTTTTTACAGTAAATCTAACCTTCATCAAGGTTAGCAAATATATATATTCCCTCCCTCTCTCCCTCCCTCTCTCTCTCCCTCCCTCTCTCTCTTTGAATCATTTTGGGTTGCTTGCAATGGTTTCTCAAAAGCAGAAGCATTTTGGCTAGCTCATTGTTAAGACACAGAACCAGCTTGCTTTTCGGGGGGTGGGGGAATGAACAAATGTGTATTCTGAATTTTGCAGGCCTCTATCATGCACACACAGAGTGTTTGGGGCCTTTATGTCACTGCAATCACAGGAAATGGGATTCCTTTTTTTAAAAGCCTAACAGCACTGATCTCTTCCCTTCCAATAAGATTGGAGTGCATTTCCCATCGCTTAGAGCAGGATTCTCCAAACTTGGCAGCTTTAAGATTTATGGACTTCAACTCCCAGAATTCCCCAGCCAGCAGAGCATAGGTGGCTGGGGAATTCTGGAAGTTGAAATCCACAAGTCTGAAAGTTGCCAAGCTTGGGAGACCTCTGACCTAGAGGAAAAGGGGTTGACAACATTGGAAACGCTCATCTGCAGACTTACTGGCCACATGTTCAATGTACATAAAGCTATTAGGAGAAGAAGTCCAATGAAGAGATACTAGAAGTAGTTGGGTCTTTGCAGATGTGTCTGCTGCTTGTGCTAAAATCTGTTGTGCTTTGGAAGTGCGGTCCGGCCATAAGCAACACTGGGTCATGCTAAGAAGTTTGAAGATCCAGTCACTGTTTCAGAATAACAGGGTTGGAAGGAACTTTGAAGGTCTTCTAATCCAACCCTCTGGTCAAGCAGGAGACCCTATACCATTCCAGACAAATGGGATCTTTTCTTTAAAACCTCCAGCAATGGACTATCCACAACTTCTGAAGCCAAGCTATTCCATTGCTTTCAGGAAATTCCTCCTTAGTTCTAAGTTCATAAGAATACCTTATGCCACCAGACTTGAAATTCTAGACCTAGAAAACCTTGAATTGCACCGCATTCGGTCCGATCTAAGTATAGTATATAAAATCATACATTGCAATGTCCTACTGGTCAATGACTACTTCAGCTTCAACCATAACAACACAAGAGCACACAATAGATACAAACTCAAGGTTAACCGCACCAAACTTGCTTGCAGGAAATACGACTTCAGCAACAGAGGGGTCAATGTCTGGAATCCTCTACCCGACTCTGTGGTTTCTTCCCCATACCCCAAAACTTTAACCTTAGACTGTCTACTATGGACCTCACCCCTTTCCTAAGAGGTCTGTAGGGGGCGTGCATAAGCGTACCGATGTGCCTACCGTCCCTGTCCTATTGTTTCTTTTATTTTTCTTATATGCACCCATGTATTCATAACTATGTTTTTACTTATACCTATTATCTTGTAAGCAATTGACACACCAAACAAAATAAATAAAATAAAAGTTGCTTCTCTCCTTGATTAGTTTCCTTCCGTTACTTTTTCCCTTGCCTTCTGGTGCTTTGGAGAATAGCTTGGCAGCCCCTCAAATACTGGAAGACTGCTATCATGTCACCCTTAGTTCTTCTTTTCACCAGACCAGACATACCCAATTTTTGCAACTGTTCTTTGGATGCTTTAGCCTCCAGCGCCCTGATCATTATTGCTCTTCTTCTCTGCAGTCTTTCTAGACTCTCAACAACTTTTCTATATTGTGGTGACCAAAACCAGATGCAACAATACAAAATTATCTTCCCTGTCTTTATTCCCTGTCTTTACCAGAGCCTCCTTTTCAACTCCATAGGGCCAATATCACCAAGACTGGTAATAGATCATCGCCGAGATTTGTAGTAGTTCAGCTAACAACCCACCAAAACCCTTCCCATCGTGAACCTTGTAGCTTGAATCACCAAAGAAAATCCCTTTATTTTTCCTAAACACCATGTCAAAATGTCAAGCGGCTCTAAGTGGCGGGCGAACGCTTGAAAAATTGACAAGAACATTTATTAACCGTGATATCCCAAATAGGCCGTATTCAAAACACAGCAAATATTTGTCAGAAAAAGTTAGCTCGGGAAAAGCAACGCAGATCGTGGCGCTTACGATTTGAATATTTTTCATTATCCCTGCCTTCTCGTTTGTTTGTTATTTCAAAGACAGCAATCTAAGAAGTCAGCAATCAAATCAAGAAATGGATTTGTTTATTCGGAGCAGGTTCCCCAGCCAGGCGCCCTCCGTGCTCATCCACCGAGGCTCCAGTCAGGGAGGGGATCCTCCGAATTTCAGCTCTAGCACTTCTGATGGAAAATCCAAGATGTATTTTGGAAGGAAGGAAGGAAGGAAGGAAGGAAGGAAGGAAGGAAGGAAGGAAGGAAGGAAGGAAGGAAGGAAGGAAGGACAAGGAGAAAGAAGGAGGAGAAGGAAGAAGGAGAAAGGCAGGAGGAAGGAAAAATGAAAAGGAGGAGAAAGGAAGGAGGAGGAGAAGGAAAGAAGAAGGAAGAATGAGGAGGAGGAGAAAGAAGGAGAAGGAAGGAGGACGGAGAAGGAAGGAAGATGAAAAGGAGGAATCACCTTTACCCTCCTTCCTTTCCTTTCTTTCTTCCTCTCCTTTCCTCTTCCTCTTCTCTCCCTCCCTCTCTCCCATCCATCCATCCACCTTGGTGGCTTCTCATGTATTTATTTATTTGATTTGTCAATCACTTACAAGATAATAGGTATAAGTATAAACATGAGTAAGAATACAGGAAATAGGTGTGTATAAATGGGGAAAATAGGACAGGGACGGTAGGCACGATGGTGCACTTATGCCCACCCTGTTCTGACCCAAAACCTTGTCCAATAAAACAAACATGAACCAAAGGGAACAGAAAGCTTTTAATGATTCTTATGAATTCCCGGTTAAAAGGCTGCTGCGAACTAATTAACTCTGATAAGCCAAAACTGTGCGAGGCTGCCAAGAATAACAGATAAGAAATATTTCACAACACAAAAGTCTTCAAATACCAACTTAAGATACTGTAATGTCCACGAGGCTGCAGTTTCAAAACGTCTTTGCTTCCTGCAAAGAACGTCCGATTCACAGCTGGCTTTTTATCTTCTTGAAGGAGGAGCCATTACCTTGCAGCCTTACTCCGGAGTCATCTGTGCTGCTGCAGCTGCTCTTTCCTGCGAGTAGCCCTGCGCGCACATGCACTTGGCACAGGCTCCTCGGGAACCTCCTCATCGCTGCTGCCAGCCCCCACAGTCTCTGAAGGCAGTAGCCCACTCCCTAATAGTCCTGGCCCCTCATCTGAGTTCTCGCTCTCCTCAGCCGTCCGCGCCTGCGGCCAGCTAACCACAACAGCCCCTTACGGACTGCTTAGGAATGGGGTGAGGGCAATCGTGGATAGTTTAAGGGTAAAGGAGTGGGGGTTTGAGGATCGATGTCGTGGATTCTCGTCACAGGTAATACAGAAAAACTGGCAGCCTTCCAGGAGCTTCGAGTGAACATACAAGACGCACAGCAAGAAGAGGGAACAAAATGATACTTGAATTGGCTGCACGTCAGAAGGAAGATCAAGAGTCAAGCCCAAGACTTCCCTGGAAGGACACCCGTAGAGCAAGGCGGTTGAAGGAGCTACACAGTGGGGTGTAGCTGACACACAGCTGCCGCTGCCAGCCAAATGTTCGGCATCTTGTGTCATGCACTGTTTCATCCAGGGCAGTGTGATTGACACCCTGCAGGCTTCTCTTGATGAGGCAGCGAGCAGCAGAAAACCATAATCAAAGAAAAATGGATGTTTGGCCTTTGCAGAGTACCTGGGACAAATTCTTCTTTGTTCTAGCTCTTTTCTTCTCTCTCTCTCTCTCTCAAGTACTTCAGAAGAAGAAAAAAGGCTGGATGTTTTTATCTCAAAGTGACCTCCGGCAGACGGCTTTTTAAATTCAAGCAAACCTGAGCCCCAGGCAGCCTTGTGCAGCCGAGGCCGACCGCCCGTGTTTCAGAATCAAAAAGGTGAAAAGAGGCCTTTGCAAATCCGTGAGGGACAGCGGCATCCGTGGAAGGAGAGTCAAAGGAAGTCAATGGGACCAAAACCCCGACGCTTTTCAACGGGCCTTTGCCTCTGCAAGCCACATTTCCACAGGTGCAAGGGGGCCTGGCTGGCAGGGATGAATAGCAATGGCACTTAGCGCAAGCCCTTAGACTTATACGCCGCTTCACAGTGCTTCGTAGCCCCCTCTAAACGGTTTACAGAGTCAGCCTCTTGCCCCCCAACAATCTGGGTCCTCATTTGACTCACCTTGGAAGGATGGGAGGCTGAGTCAACCTTGAGCCTGGTGAGATTTGATCTGCCAATTTGCAGGCAGCCAGCAGGCAGCGGAAGTCGCCTGCAGTACTACACTCTGACCACTGCGCCACCACAGTTCTAAATTCCAAATCCCTGCAGACATTCCCCCCCCACAAATAATAATATATAACAACACAAGACTCCCATTTAGGAGTGCATGTTGTTATATATTGTCCTATAAGGTGTGGGTATTTATGAAGGGAGTTGGAAGGGAGCTTGGAGGTGATCGAGCCCAAGCCCCCCCCCCACCCAAGCAGGAGACCCTACACCATTTCTGACCAATGGCAGCCCAATCTCTTTTTGAAAGTCTCCATTGATGACGCTGCCACAACTTCCGAGGGCAACTTCTGTTCCATGGGTCGATGGTTCTCCCTGTCAGAAAGTTTCTCCTTATTTCCAGATTGAATCTCTCCTTGTTCAGTTTCCATCCATTGTTCCTTGTCTGGCCTACAGGACATTATCTAAGGAGAAGGGCTATGGGTGACATGACAGCAGTGTTGCAATATCTCAAGGGCTGCCCCAAAGAAGAGGGAGTCAAGCTATTCTCCAAAGCACCTGAGGGCAGGACAAGAAGCAACGGGTGGAAACTCATCCAGGAGAGACGCAACTTAGAACTAAGGAGAAAATTTCCTGACTGGGAGAACAATCCATCACCTGCCTCTAGAAGTTGCGAATGCTCCAACCGTAGAGGCTTTCAAGAAGAGATTGTCAACCATTTGTGTGACATGTTATAGGATCTCCTGCCTGCGCAGGTGGGGTGGACTAGATGGAAGACCTGAGTTATTCAGGTCTCCTGCTTTTAATTTCTGTCTTGAGACGTTGGCCTCAGCTGCAAAGTAAGGAAGCAGCCAATCAGTGCACGAATCGATTCTCTTTCCACCTTGGCGGCCTATTTGCCAGCTGGACGTGCCTCCATAACCGAATCTCACCTTCCCAGGTAAATGTTTTGGGAATCAAGTTCAGACCTTGCGAGGATTTTCATTCCAAATGGGATTTGAACCCAAAAGAACCCAACGGGGCTTCCTGGTACGCCAGATCCAACTTTGGGGTTTAAAAAGTCTTGGTCCTTTCCCAAGAACAAAGGATAATGCCAGAAGCTTCAGACTGGGAGGCAAACCACATTTTTCCCCGTTGCTTTTCCTAAGAGGCCCAAAGATTTTTCTCTTTCTTTTTATAAGTCGGAATTCCAGGTTGTCCCAATGGTGCTTTTTCAAGAAGCAGCCGGACTTTTCCCTTTTGAAGACGTTTCGCTTCTCACCCAAGAAGCTTCTTCAGTTCTAACAGGAAGGGTTTTATATTCCCCCTTTTTAAGTTCAACACCTTCCTTTTTGCAGCTCCTCTAAACAATGAACCGATCGCTTCCTCCCAATCGAGCTGGCTTCTGTTTACCGGATAACAATAGTCCCGATTATTTTATTTTATTTTATTTTTTTTAAAAAAACCCTTTAAGGTGGTATTGAGGGACCTTCTATTAAAGATTCCAAATTAGGCTGAAACCTCCCACTCCGCCCCCGACTTGATTAGTCAAGCATAGTCGGATTATACCAAAATGCCTTTGCTAATTATAAATCTCTGTCAAAATGCTTTCACAATAGAAAGAAAGGCCTTTTCTTCTCGGGATCATTAGGAAAAAAAATCCTTTTTCCTTCAGAGGACAGGGGGGGGAAACAGCTCTTGAGGAAGAAAAATGAGCTGCGTTTACAACCAGCATCTATTTAAATAGAAAAAGGCACCCTCACGTACACGCAGTAGTATTTGCAGAGAAGATGCGTGCTCTTGAAATATTGGCATGGGCCGCGGTTTTAATTTCAGAGGAATTCGGACCGTTCCAAGTTACAACAGCACAGAGAATGACGACTCACACTTATGGCTGTAGCAGCAATCCCCATAGTATCCACATGTTCCAAATTTGGGCGCTTGGCAGCTGGCATGGAATTACGACGGTCGCAGCTTCCTGGAATCATCTGCGATTGCTTTTTTTTGCAACCATCCCAACTGGATATCACGACAGTCGTAAGTCAAAGGTGATTCGTATCTAGGCCCGAATTGTTTATTAGAATGGAATTGTTTGTCCTTTTCCTGGTCTGTCCATCTTCCCACTTGAAGATGCTGGGATGAAGCTTGTGACTTGCTTCAAGTTACACCGAAGCCCCGACACGGATTAAAGAGCTGGAGGCAAAAAGATAGGAAAAATAGTTGCTTGGAATTGCGCACGAATGAAGAGAAGGACCAGGGGGTGACATGATAGTTGTCTTCCAATATTTGAGGGGTTGATACAAAGAAGAGGAAGTCAAACTTATTCTCCAAAGCACCTGAAGGCAGAACAAGAAGCAACGGATGGAAACTAAGCAAGGAGAGAAGCAACCTGGAATGAAGGAGAAATTTCCTAAGAGTGAAGACAAATTAATCCGTGGAACTACTTGCCTCCAGAAGTTGTGGATGTCCCAAAAATGGAGGTTTTTAAGTGGAGATTGGACAACCTTTTGTCTAAAATTATATAGGGTCTCCTGGCTGAGCAGAGAGGGTTGGAATAGAAGACCTCCAAGGTCCCTTCCAACTCTGTTACTGTGATCTTCCAAATGCTTCCCTCTCTCTA
The DNA here is from genome assembly GCF_900518735.1 of Pseudonaja textilis. The sequence goes on along the minus strand of NW_020770847.1, from coordinate 9,434 downwards.
ATTTCTACTTTAGACTTTCACGCCGCCTTTCCCTATTTTCAATCTGCAGAGCCTGTCTGCTGCCGGCAGTGTGTTTATAAGTCATTGTCAGGCACACCATATGTCACAGGTATAATTTTCCTTCACAGTTTCCGCCTCCCTCTCTGGAAATCTCGGGGTTTTTTTTATCCCCTTCTCTCTCTCGGCCGTGTCCTGATCTTTCTACACAAAAGCTCTGCGCAACAATGCAGCCAAAGGAGAAGGGGAGGGAAAAAAGGCAAGAAAAATTGCCATGCAGCTCACGTCGCAGAGGCACTGTTAAATCGTTGGCAGACACCCCAGTCGGAAAGACAATAGGATGGTCTCGATTTTAAAAACTTTTAAAGGAGAACACATCCCAGAGCAGGGACGTCCATGAAAATGCTCGGCTGTCTGGACCCGTGTTTCTCCATATCAGCCACTTTAAAAGGGGTGGACTTCCACTCCCAGAATCCCCCAAACAGCATGCTTTAAGGTAAATGGACTTCAACTCCCAGAATCCCCCGAGCCAGAATGCTTTAAGATGGGTGGACTTCAACTCCCAGAATCCCCCGAGACAGCATGCTTCGGGAATTGTAGCTCAACTGCATTTGCCAACTTGCAAGATCCTTGCTCTCAGTTTAACCAGTAGATCCACCTAGCTTTAACAAGCCAAAAATATTATTTCCAGTGACTAGAGATTGATCTCAAAGGCTTCCATGCGTGCTTTATTTTATTGGCTATTTTTAAGAGGTTTAATCACCAGCCTTTTGGGAGAAGGCAGTCAACCCTGACCTAAACGTGCAAATAAACAGACCTTTGTGGCTTTTTCATTGATTATGTGCTACTAAGTCATTGGTCAACTCTTAGCAACCAGCTAAGACAGATGTTCTCCATGATGATCTGTCCTCAGCCTGGTTCTTCATGATGTCTTCCCCCAGGGGAATTCTAACTGAGTCTGTCTACCTTACTGCTTGACCGTCCTCTTCTTCAATTTCTTGACCGAGAAAGTTGTTATTGATTCTTGGAGACCACCTAGCCGGAACATCTTCATGATGATCTATGTTCAATCGGGTCCTTCAGATCTCCCAACAGTGCACCCATCGCTCTTCTCTTTCCTTTCATCTTTCCAGCATCAAAGTCCTCTCCATCGCATCATGAGTTCATAGTAGGATAACCTGAACTTGGGTGAGTTGCGTTTGCAGTGAGAACTCTTGAGTTGGCTTGCTTGATGTTGACTCATCTCTCGGCTGTCCACGATATTCTCCGGAGTCTTCTCCAACACCAGAGTTCAAAGGCATCAATCCTCTTCCTATCCTGCTTCTCCAAAATCCAACCTTCTTCCGTAGCGTGTCGCAGGGAGTACCATGGCTTGCACTACTCCTAATCTTGTTAGGGAGAGCCACATCACCCACTGGGCTGCCTTTTCCAAGTCCTTCGCAGTTGCTCTCTCGAGTTGCTATGTCAATAAGCAGAACCGGCACTCTGCATGAGATTATTTCGAGCTCTACACTTGACCAGCTGCTGGACAAAGGAGCTTCTCTTTAAAGCTCTTCTGAACTGTAATCCTGGTGAGGCGGGGGTAGTATCATAATTTGGGGGGGGAGGAACACACTGCAGAGGGGAGCCACAAATGCTGATGCAAGCAGCAGGAAGCATGCACAGTCCCAAGATCGGGCTGAGCAAATTAGCAAGAGAGGTCCAGGGTTCAGGAGCAAGCTGACGAAAGCCCTCTCAACATTATTTGGGGAGGGTGTGTGTGGAAAGGCTCCAGGGTGAACAGCCCTACTAGGGCTTTGCAACATGAAGACCAATCCGCCCCCCCCCCCATCTCTTTTGCAGCTCCCACCAAAAAGCCCGGCAAACTTTATGCAATCATCTTAAAACAGCCTTTTGGATCCAGCGACGTCTTTTCCTTCTTAGGATTTCTATTCAGCCACGACGAATTTGATGGAAATTCAAAACACCAAAGACCTTTTAGGGGGAGGCTGTCAAATCTTGAAGATAGGGGAGATCACTTATTTAATAGGTGGGGGCTGCTAGAATTGGCTTCTAAGGTGGGGCAGGGGGGAAGGAAAACCCTTGCAATTTAGGCCCTGAAAAAGAAAGGTCATTTCCACCTTGGTGATTTATAATGTCTTCTGAAGTCATCCTACAGTTGTCCTGCCAAAATAGCAAATGAGGCCGATGCGGTTTTTCTTTGAACACTCCAAGGAGGCTGTGAAGGCTCTTTTAAGTCCCGTGGGCTCAAATGACCTGAGACCTGCAATCTGATTTACATAAAGGGGATCCAGTGAGCTGGATCTGGTGGGTCTCTGAGCAGACGGGTAGAATGTTTTACAGTGGATTCAGCATCTGAGAGGGCGAGAGGAAAGCTTTGGAGAGGTGAAAGAGGCCAGCATTGGAGATGCCGAGGCTGCTTTTTTTAGGCTGATGGCATTCTTGGAGGCTCTGCAAAGAACTGGATTGAAATCTCTGGTTCTCTTTCCTTAGAGGGCAATTACCCCAATCGGAAGTTCCCCTGTGAGAATCCGTCTAGAAAAGAGGACGGACCAAATAGCCCAACAGTTCGCATAGGAGCAAAGCTGCGGTTCTGCCTTCCCAATTGATACCAGTCCATTTGTGGCAGGGAAAGAGAAGCAATTCCTTCTGCTTCTTTGCTTTTGCCCAAAGACTAAGAAATGGGGAGAAACGTGGAATGGACACGAGTGAGGGACCGTCAGGAACTCACCCTGCAATCAGGGGTGGGATTCTGCCAGTTCGCAACCATTCGCTAGAACCGGTTGTTCACATTCTAAGCAGTTCTGAGAACCGGTTGTTAGAAGAAATTACTGGACTAATCCCGTAAGGAAGGCAGGAAGGAAACATTCTGGTGTTGCTTACAGAAACTGCCTCTCCGTTGACCCTTATTGCATTCTTGGCAAGACTAGACTTCCTTCTCAGGAATGTCTCTGGAGCTTTTTTCCCTTCCTTTGCTGGTACTTTGCTTGTGTGAAGCGACCATTCAAAGTTACAATGGCACTGAAAAAAGGGACTTATGGCCATTTTTCACACTTACGACTGTTGCAGCATCCCCACAGTCATGAGAACCCAGGCGAGGAGATGCGTGCCTCGATGTGAGTGATATTGAGTTGGCCACGGCCAGCCAGTAACATGACCACCAAGCCACGTCCACCCTGTCACATGACCATCAAGCCACGCCCACCAACTAAGCCATGCCCACAGAACTGGTTGTTAAAAAATTGGAATCCCACCCCTGCCTGCAATTCTACAGTTTGCGTCCTCTTTCAAATTCTGCAGCCTGCAAATGCAAACTGAGCATAAACCGGATAAATCGCGCGAAAGAATCCAAAACTAGATTCTAAAATCCAAAAGCGGAGTTCCCAGTCCTGCTTAAATCATGTCAACACTTCCCATTGGCATAGTGTTTGTTTGTTTTTTAATGCATGCTTCTAATTAAATTGAAATTTTTGCTTTTTTTTTTTTCTGCTTGGCCAAAATTCCAGAACTCATAACAATCCTGCACCATTTGCATGAATCTTGCAAGCCGGTCTGCCTCCGTAAAGCCATTTCCCTCCCCAACATAAATTAAAGGCTGAGATGCTTAAGAAGTCCCGTTTTTCCCCCCTCCCTCCCTCCCACCATCCCAGCCCACAGACAAGTCCGGCTTATTACTATGCCAAGGCATAAATAACGGAGCCAGCTCCAAAGCAATTGCCTGTCTCTTCGCTTAAGCTGGTTTTATGTTCTGCGTCCCATGAGTTTGGGCCAAAGGAGAAAATATGGTCTGGGGGGGGAGGATGGGAGAACCATCAAACAGAGTGGGACAAATGAAGGTGACAAAAAAGCTTGCAATCGAGCGGCTTAATTCTCTCTGTTGTGGATCCCACTTGGACAAACTCCTGCCGCGCATAAAAATCGCAGCTCAACAGCCATCCTAAATGCAAAAGAGACGAAGCTGTGGGGCTGCCCTGAAAATTAAATAAACTTAAACCTGTTGAATAATTTGCTCCTCTCGTGGATTTTAGGCTCACAAACCCATTGTTGGCCTTTCACTGGTGCACCATCCACAGAGCCCAGAAGGGACTTTTCAAATCTTCTTCTTTGTGGCTCTTCTGTTCTTCCAAAGGCCAAGACATCTGGGAGAGAAGGAAAGCTTCGCCTTCTGACTTCCATGAGCTCCTCAACCATATCGCAAATGTCCAAGATGGGACAGCAAATCCCCAAACCTCGATTTGATTTTTCATTCTCAAAGAGAAGCTCAGAACAGTGTTCAACTGTAAGTGGCTTTCTTTAAAGGGAAAGAACTTAGGAGTGATTGGTTTAGTTGTATTTTTTTAAAAAATAAATCAGCCCATTTTATCCAAACCAGAGGTTTATCAAGGTCTCTTGTTTGAATTTATGATTTGGTTTGCTTCAGATTGAAAAGAGGCTGCAGATATGGTGGCCATCCAGATGTTCTTTGCTAAAGTTCCCAGATGGCCCCAACCAGCTTGGTCATTGATGAGGGATGCTGAGAATTGTAATGCAGGAACACCTGGAAGGCCAGAGGTCTCCTATTCCTTCCTTATAGGGTCTCCATGTATCTTATAGGGCCTTCATGCATCCACCTAAATTGCTAGCCAAAGTCGGAGCCCAACTGAAACACCCAATAGCTCCTGAGCAAAGGAGCTGACATCAAGATCACGAAGGCAAAATGGAGGCAGGTTTTTATCCGAACTTCAAAAGCCGGAGGGCCTTATATTGGTTGCTTGTGTCCTTTTATTCCACTTTAGAAATCCAATCTGTTGAGTTCAAATCCAATCTTCGGATCTCAGCAGCCTACAGGCCAATGACTGTCCCTTGACTGCAAGCACCTTTCCATGAACCTTGATGAAATGGAAATCCCTTCACAAGAAGATCAGAAGACTTGAAGACGCCGGGTTCAAAAGCGCTAAGCACCTTCCCTCCTGCGGTTAATTTTTTAGGAGCAGCGGGGTAATCCCAGGCTGTTTTGATAACTCACTCTTGACTGTGATTCAATAAGAAGAGACCTGAAGCCCTTTGAGGTACCAAAGGGGCAGGCATAGCTTCCAGGCTTCGTGCCAGAAGATCTCCACCGTCAAAGTAGATGGGAACGATCCATCCAGGGAGGAGAAAAATATTCCAGGTTCTATCATATCACAAGACCTAAAATGGACACCCAACGTCAAAAAAGTCATCAAAAAAGCACAACAAAGAATATTCTTTCTGCGCCAACTCAGAAAGCTCAAACTGCCCAAGGAGCTGCTGATCCAGTTCTACAGAGAAATTATTAAGTCTATCATCTGCACCTCTGTAACTGTCTGGTTTGATTCTGCAACCCAACAGGACAGACACAGACTCCAGAGGATAATTAGGACTGCAGAAAAAAACAATTGCTACCCACCTGCCTTCAATTGAGGACGTGTATCCTGCACAAGCCAAAAAGGGGGCTGTGAAAATATCTACAGACCCCTCACATCCTGGACATAAACTGTTTCAACTCCTTCCCTCAAAACGAGGCTATAGAGCCCTGCACACCAGAACAACTAGACACAAGGAGAGGTTTTTCCCCAATGCCATCACTCTGCTAAACAAATAATTCCCCATTCAACTATTTACAAAGTCTGCACTACTATCACTATTAATCTTTTCATCGTTCCTTATCACCCATCCCCTCCTACTTGTGATTGCAGAACTGTCACTTTGTTGCTTGTATCCTAACAATCTATATTGACTGTTTCCTAATATGATTTGATTGCTTATTGTTCCCTATGACTATCATTAAGTATTGCACCTGATGATTCTAGACTCTTGACAAATATATCTTTTCTTTAATGTACACTGAGAGTATCTGCACCAAAACAAATTCCTTGTGTGTCCAACCACACTTGGCCAAGAAAGAATTCACATCCACAAAAAACCCCACCAACTTTTTTGACCCTTCCTGCTTTGAGGACACTATCCTCAACCTTCAGCCAAGCCATGTCCAAAATCAGCTTCTCTATTCTGCAGGACAGGCCTATCAAGAAGACCTTGTCCTTCAAGACTTGCACCTTCCATGAAACTGCCGGGGAGTCTCCTGTTGTGGCCACCTTGCCAGAACCTCTGTCTGACCTCACAACACCTGTTCCTCCTCCTCTTATTCTCACACCCGTGTCCAGCATCAGACGCCAAGCTGGGGATCCTGCATTGACGATCAATAATCTCTTTTTTAGATGTCAGACTCAGGATTTGTGAGACAACACGAGTACAGAAATGTGTCAGAAATGCCATTGACCTGAGATTCACTTTTAAGAAAGCCCCTTTTCACAGTCTTAATACTCTCATGCTAACACAAGGAATTCAACACATGTTAAAACACCTTTTTAAGCCACAGAGATGATCAGGAGACTGGAGGCTAAAACATATAATGAACGGTTGCAGCGGTTGGGTCTAGTTTAATGAAAAGGAGGACTAGGGGAGACATGATAGCAGTCTTCCAATATCTCAGGGGCTGCCCCAAAGAAGAGGGAGTCAAGCTATTCTCCAAAGCACCCAAAGGCAGGACAAGAAGCAACGGGTGGAAACTAACCAAGGAGAGAAGCAACCGGGGACTGAGGCGCGAGAACAATCAACCCAGTGGAGCAACTTGCCACCAGAAGTTGTGGCATCACTGGAGGCTTTTAAGGAAGAGACTGGACAGCCATTTGTCTGACATGTAGTGTTTTCGGCGTGAGCATGTGTGGTTGGACTACAAGACCTCCAAAGCCCCTTACAACTCTGTTGTCCTGCGAAATAAAGGACAATTTGGGAAAAAGGACAATGGATCAACTGCAGCTGCAGTGCCTGGTTAGGTTTATATACTTTTAGGATGCTATTAGACATGGTTTATTCCACCAACAATTGCCTTTGCACAATAAACCTTTAAAACAGTTTACAACCCAACAGTTGAGGCTCATCACGCACTCAGCCCAACCAACCAGGCAATTCCGACCAAGGGCAGAAGGGAAGGGTCCAGGAAAACCCCCCACAAAGACACATAAACCCTCGGAACTGCTTGCAAACCACCCTCTAAATCATGACGCGGAAAGATTTCAGGCGCTTGAAATCGATTCAACAGATCTATACGTTTTGTCCTGCGGGGGGTTATAAGGGGCCGGGGCGGGAGGGGGGGGGGCTGCAAAGGGCAGCATTAAATGCCCACGAAATGCAAAGCTGGCACCAAACCAGAAAACGGAGCGAAGAGAGGCAGGAGCAACTTATACGGTGGCGTCGGGTCGCCTCGTTTAGGACTAGCGCCTTGTCTCCAAAGGCAGAGATTTGCCTGAGCAGCGGCTCCCAACGCACAGAATGGCCGGGCTCAGGTGGGGAGCGCTGAGGGCGAGTCGTCCAGCTTAAAAACAAAACGCTGCCAGTCCTTAAAAGAGGCGACCAGATGCCCTCGGTGGTGTCCCGGGCTGACACCCAAGCAGCATTTCAGCACCCTGGAGTTATCCCGGTGCGGGGGGACAGCGGGAGAAAAGTGTGGCCGTCCAGATGTGGCGCCGATACAAGACAACATCCAGATATGCGCAACATCTCGACCTTCTGGGCTGGCCCGTTGCCAATTCACACACACACACACACACACACACGCCCGCGCGCGCGCAAACCACCACGCAGGCCGAACCCGCCTCTCTTAGGATCCCAGGTGAAAGCCTCCGGCATCAATGCGCCCCTGGAGAATTTCCCCCCCCCCCCCAACAAGGCCAACTTTGAGGGTGACTCGGGACGGGGGGGGGGAGTGAGGGACCCTGGAAAGAGGCTGGTTCCTCGGCCCCTGCCCGGCCATTGGGTCAGCTCCGATAGACTGCGCCTGTCCCTGGAGTCTCCCCCTGCCCTCCTCTCTTGCGAAGCCCCTCTTCCGTCCCCACAAGGGTGTAGGGTCTCCTGCTTGGCCGGGGGTGGGTGGGGCTGGGGTTAGACTAGATGACCCTACAAGGTCCCTTCCAACTCTGGCCGTTCGGTCCGTCTCCCGCAGAGCCTCCGCCTCGCTCTCGCTCTCTCGCGCGCGCCCCCGCGCCCCCCCCCCCCCACGCCCCGCCCCCCCCCCCCCCCCCCCCCCCCCCTCCCCGGCCAGGGCTGCGCGGGCTGCCTTACCGAGAAGCCGGCCCAGAAGGGGCAGGAGTGCCGGACGCGGGCCGAGGTGGTGAGCGCCAGGGCGGCGAAGCTGACGGCCACGATCAGGCAGCCCAGCGCCATCTGCGAGACGCCCAGCGCCAGCAGGATCCGGGAGCGGGCGCGGAGCTCGCGCAGGCGGGCCAGGCGGCGGGACAGGGCGGCGGGGCTGAGCGGGAGCGCGCCTCCTCCTCCTCCTCCGCCGCCTCCAACGCCCGCCAGCAGCCCCAGCGCCCCCGCCGCCCCCGAGGCTGCATCGCGGCGCCCGCCCAGCGGCATCTCCCCCCCCCCCCCCCCCCCCCCCTCCGGCTTAGCAGCCTCGCCGGCTCCCCGGGCTGCACCAGCCGGGCAGCCGCGGCTCCTCCTCCGCCGCCGCCGCCGCCGCTGCAGCCCCGCCGCTGCCTCGCCGCTGCCTCCCCTCCATCGCGGGGCGAAGAGAGGCTGCCTGGCCGCAGCTGGCACCTCCGCGGGCAGCCGGGCCCGGCGGCCGGCCCCCCCCCCCCCCCCCCCCCCCCTCCCCCCCCCCCCCCCGCTTCACACACACAGCCCGCTCCAGGCGGCGGCGGCGGCGGCCCGCGGGCGCCCGGTTGCAACTGAGCGCGAGCAGAGCGCGCCTCTCGCCTTGGGGCGCCCGCTGGAGACTTTGCCCCCCACCCCGCCCCTCCTGCCGCTGCTGCTGCGCCCCTCGGACCCCCCCTCCCCCTTTCCCTTCCCTTCCCCGAGAGTCCCTTCCAGCTGGGGGTTTATTTTGGGGCAGCCCCCCCCCCGGAATGAGCCCTGGTGGGAGCGAGGGGGGTCAACTCAAGGCTTGAATCATCATCCTTCAAGTAGCAACATGCGGGCCCTGTGCAGAGACCCTCATTGTTGGTTTGGTTGCCCCCCCAACACGGATGGAGGGTGGTTTTAGTTTTAATGAGGCTTTTCCTTGGCTTGGGGTACTTTCTGGCACTCTGGGGGGGGTGGGAGCGTCCTGGATACCTCGCCCCCTTGTGTCTTTCTTGGTCCATTCGGGTAGCCGAGCAACTGGCGTGAAAAATAGTCCCCTTAATTTGTCCTGTTGGGGGTGGAGGTGAGTTAGTCTAGGACAGGGGTCCCTAAACTTGGCCACTTTAAGACTTGTGGACTCCCAGAATTCTCCCTCCAGTCATGTTAGCTCAGGGATTCTGGGGGTTGAAGTCCACAAGTCTTCAAGCTGTCAAGTTTGAAGATCCCTAATCTATCATCCATCTGTCTGTCTGTCTATCATCTCCTCATCCATCCATCCATCATCTATCACATGGGTCTTCCAACTTGACAGC
>NW_020770846.1:0-18128 GCF_900518735.1 Pseudonaja textilis | reverse complement strand
TTTGTGTATCTGAGAAAGCCAAAAAGAAATATTTTTTTATCATTCTGTCATCTGCATTTAAGAATTACCTTCTTTGGAAAACATCTGAAAAGGGGGACATTTTGCAAGATGGATTGCTCAACCCATTCCATGGGGAAAAAATGAAAATATCATTTTGAAAAATTATGTAGCTAAGACGTATGAAATTGCAGAAAGTCCCAGGACCTAAAACATTTCCTGTGTAATATAGAGAGCTTTCATAGAAACCTACATTATTGAAGGTAAATAATGAATCTGGTAATCTTTCTAGGAGGAAGTTCTGGATTCTTTCAGAGGGCATTTCTTAATATACTGGAGCCAGAAGATTCGTATCTGATGAAATATAGTTGGCTGGTAGCAAAAGAAATCCTATAAATAACCTGAAATGGTAATGGGAGCAGCATTAATATGGGTGCAATGAGGTGCCCCCATAGCTGTACACACCATCTTATTGTGGATAGCAACATCATCTCAGAGTTCCGGAAGGGGAGGCCCATGTAATCCTTCCAGGAGGTGGACTGAAGACATTTCCTTGAATTCAAAAAACCTCAGATGTTCCTGGAGAAGTACGGTAAATGTGTCAGTACACATCCAAACTAAAACAAGAAAAGAGATTTTCTCTGGCAGTAGTAAAACTTGCCCAATCTTTCACCCTCCTGCTGCTCTGACCAAGGCTTCCGGAGACAGTAACAAACACATGCTAGTCCCAAAAACCTTTTGTTTTATTTCAATGGCTGTGAATTATATTCATTCACAGCCCGTAATGAGTCCCAAACAGTTTGTGAATAGTCCAACAGAAGTCTGCCACAGTCTTTCGGGATAAGGCTGATAAGCACTCACCTTTATCTCCCTTGAAATGCTGCCAGTGACTAAATTGCCAATTAGCTGTACAAGGCCAAACGGAGCACAAAGTCAACACAGAGCTTCAGATTTTAAACCAACCAGAACGAACAAAGTTGCTTCCTGCAAAGGCTCATGTCCCTTTGCTCCTCCTTTATGTCTCCAATCACCCCCAAGCCTTACTCCCAAGTCGCCCCTTTTGTCTCAACTATTCCTGCCTTCTGGCAGCTCTGTGCCTCACTGATGTCAGATTCTCGAGGCTCCGAAGTCAGCACATAGCTCCCAGATGGCCCTGGCCCCATCTCTGTGTCGGATGCAGATCCCTCATCCGAGCCCTCCCCAGACTCCAGGACCAGCCCCTGTTCCTCCACACTGTCTGACTCTGCTGCCAGCTCCAAGGACGTCGGCAGAGCACAACACTTGCCTCTTCCCTTCCAAGGGCTGACTAAGGCCTGGATGACTGAGTAATGTCTCTCTGTCCATGAATTGGCTGCTTGATGCGTTGCGGGTCCCAGTGCCGGGATGAATCAGCTGACGACCTGCACCCAGGCAGACTGTCTGGGCGGGCTCCTCTTGATGGCAAAGATGACAGTGACACAAAGGTTTCTTTTGGTGAGAGGAAGCACAGATAGTACTACGCACCTCTCTTTTATTGTGCAGCAAGCAGGGTGGGGGGGTTAGGTTACACATGAGGTTAGACAGGAATAGGGAATATTGCCATATATGGCTAATCCTTATGCTATAGCTGACTCAGGTTTTACACGTTGCTGTTCCTATAGTGTCGCCCTATATGTGTATTGTATGTGTATTGGGTTGTCTGTGTACGTGACTTCCTACTGATGTGTCATGATATTGCAACATCTCCTCTGTTTTTTATTATTTTGAGGCCACTCTGTTCTTTATGCTGCAGGATCTAGTCCTCTTCCGAGTCCAAGTCCTGCCGGCATATTAGAATGCGAGGGCCGTCTCCTTTTTCTGGGTATTCATCTTCGTTCTCCTCCGAGTCCGAAGTGAATGCCAGTAGAGACCTTTTTTCTGCTGGAGTGTTGATCTCGGACCTTATTCTTACAAGCATGTTTATGTTGGTAATCTCAGTATCAATAATGGCCAGTCGTTTTTTGAGGAATTGCATTATTTTCCCAAATACACAAGGGCCCATGGCACACAGCAATAGGAGCAATATTAATGGTCCAGCAATTGAGGAAAGAAGTGTTGTGAGCCATGGGGAGAAATTAAACATATTATGGTACCAAGTATTACCTGCTTCCCTTTCCTTTTTGCGTATTTCCAACCGCTCTTTTAATTTATCTAATGAATCTTAAGACACAGCCAACAATCATTGGTAATTGCAGGGTTGCTGGCATTGAGGAGGAGGTAACTAGAGTTTATTAACCGTAGCAAAGGTTGGGGAACTGTATGGCCTGGACGATATTCTACCAGGGATATGTTTCTATTGGGACCTACTTGGATAGCGGGCCGCTCAATGACGAATTTTATGGTAAAGGTATTGCCATAGTCGTACCCATCAGCATAAATCCAGATTCCCCAGGTAAGACCCGCCTCCCACCGTGTAGTCAGCCTTTTCCCTCCCGCTGAAAACAAAATATACATGGGATTACATGGAGTCCATATGCTCCCTGAGGGGCAATCAGCTTGATGCCAAGAACCATTTTTGGAAGACAAAGATATAATTGTCTTTGATCGGTGGCGACCAGGAGATAGAACCGGTGGAGAGACATGACCAAGCGGCACAGAAGGCGTCTGCGGGGCCTCCGCAAACGTGAATGTTCTCGCGAGTCTGCTTATGTCCAGGGCAAATATAAAATCGATAGCGATGGACGAATCCTGGAGAAGGTGTGGGTGTCTTGGTCGTGCTGGTGTAGGCGGTGAGGCCTACCAATATCTGTCCGACGTCAGCTTTGAGGGTAGGCCACCAGGTGTATGGGTGAGTGGTGTTGCTGATGGAAAATAAGACACGATCGTAGGCATCATATATTGTCCAAGTTTGTTTCACTGGCTGGTGTAGATTGAGGGGGTTTGCAGGCAATGTTTGTAGGAAAAAGGAAGAAAATAATGCAGTGAAGAAGAGGAAGCAGTTATTCATCATGGAGCTTCAGCCAGTGGAGATCCAGAGGGTCTGCGTTGGGTTGTGGCTGATCAGGTGGGGAGGTGTGGCAAGGGCACACACAGCGACCAGGAATCCAGAGAACCTTTTCAGGTAACTGAACTGCAGCGTAGCCTCGCCCCCAGGTGATAAGTTCAGCAGGACCCTTCCAAGCTGGATCTGGGAGTTGCCTGTAATAGACAAGTGGTCTTGCAGTGGGGAGAGAGGGTTTAGTGAAATGACGAGACACAGCAGACGAGGGAGGGTTTCCAGTGAGGTTAAGGAAATTAAGAGTATACAAACAGACATTTAACAGATTTTGCAGTGTTGGGAGGTTGGGGGGGCTAATCCCTTTTGACCCCGTGTACCGATCAAGGGCTTGTTTAAGCGTTTGGTTTGCCCTTTCTACAATAGCTTGCCCTTGGCTATTGAAAGGGATTCCAAATTTGTGGTTAATGGACCAATGATGGCAAAACTCCGAAAAAGCAGAGCTTGTGTAGGCAGGTCCATTATCCGTTTTTAGTATTTTTGGACATCCCAACACTGAAAAGGTTCGAATACAGTGGTTGATTACCTGTTTTGCATTTTTGCCCCTTTGGGGCGTGGCCAATATGAATCCTGAATAAGTATCAATAGTAACATGAAGATATTTCCATGGGGCAAAAGGAGGATATTGAGTAACATCCATTTGCCACGTATCACATGCCTGAAGTCCCCTGGGGTTAACCCCTTGAGGGATAGCTTTCGCTTGGAGACTGCATGTGGGGCATTGTTGGATGATGGCAAGTGCTTCAGCCATGGTAATGCCAAATTGTTTGACCAGAGCCTTTTTATTTTGGTGAAAATAAGCGTGGCTTTCTCCTGCCGTTAAGGGGGCAGGTTGTGTTTGAGCAGCAAAAACCTGTTGGCAAGCAGTATCAGCTCTGACATTTCCCTCGGAGAGGTAACCCGGGAGGTGCTAAAAGGGAAGTCTCCACGGAGGGGGAAAGATAAGAGCCATATATGTGAAATACTACTTGAGTGACATACAAGCTGTCAGAGATAAGATTGATTGGGATGTGAGGAAATTTTTCCAAGGCTAAAATGACAGCTGCTAATTCTGCTTTTTGGGCTGAGGTCTGAAGAGTTGTACGACAGGAATGCCATACTTAGAAGCAGCAGTTTTTAATTCCTTTAACAAAGCCCACTCCAATGGGGTATAATGAGGGACAGGATTACCCCCAGCAGTGGGGGTTTGAAGAATCATAGGGAAACAAGAAAGATCATCTGCAGATAGCTTTCCTTCCGCCAAAGCCGATTGAAAGGCATTACGGACAGGAGGATCTGTCACCGTGGAGGAAGGAGGCAACAGAGAAGAGGGATTCGGAGAAGAGTCAAGGGGTGGGGGGGAGTAGGGGGGAGGTGCCGAGGCAGCAACAGGACAGAGTTCAGCAGAAGGTGGGTCTGAGGAAGACTGGATAGAATCATCAGGAAAGAGAATATTAAGGGCAGCCATAATGGCACACCAAGAACAAATAATCTGAGGCGGAGCCCTAGGTGGTTCATGCATCCATTTCCCCATCCGTTCCCAAGAGGAACGTTTAAGAGTGCCTTCCGCGGGATACGCGGGGCAGTGTTGTTGGACATAACTCAAAAAATCATCCAAATACTTTTTTGACAGAGGATATACATTTGTGCCATTAGCCTTTTGCAAATAATTTGCCTTCTTCACTAAAGAGAGAAGTTCATCCCTATGCTTGAGCTGAACTTGAGAAAGTGAGGAGCCCATACTTACGATGCGCGAGCCTATTCCAGGTGCATAGTACAGGAGTGAAGGAAGCGTATTCCTAGACAAGAATCATGCTTTGTCGGGGACGTATCGTTGAGACAATCACGTCGGGGTCACCAGTTGATGCGTTGCGGGTCCCAGTGTTGGGATGAATCAGCTGACGACCTGCACCCAGGCAGACTGTCTGGGCGGGCTCCTCTTGATGGCAAAGATGACAGCGACACAAAGGTTTCTTTTGGTGAGAGGAAGCACAGATAGTACTACGCACCTCTCTTTTATTGTGCAGCAAGCAGGGTGGGGGGGGTTAGGTTACACATGAGGTTAGACAGGAATAGGGAATATTGCCATATATGGCTAATCCTTATGCTATAGCTGACTCAGGTTTTACACGTTGCTGTTCCTATAGTGTCACCCTATATGTGTATTGTATGTGTATTGGGTTGTCTGTGTACGTGACTTCCTACTGATGTGTCATGATATTGCAACAGCTGCTCTCATCTCACTGGATGTTGGTTCAAGTGTCATCTGAGACAATATGTTTCCACACTTTTCTGTCCATTGGATTAATATCAAAATTCCTATAAGTGGACTTACTTATGTGAAATTAGGTATATCTAAATATATTGATATCATTTCAAGAGACCAAGCCTGTAATGTAAAATGTTCACTGAATCTAAGAGATAGGATTAATGAAAGTAAAATAAAATAACTTTGGTCCAGTTTCTCTCTCTCAGCTCTACTAATTTCACAGGGATAACCCTGGGGAAAATAGGAGGAGGAAGATGTATTTTGTTGCTTTGCTGCCTTCAGTTGTTCATAAAAATAATAACAGTGGGATAGAAACAAATAAATAAATAATATGTTTTGAGTGGAATTGTCAATCTCAGTTTACATTGACAAAACTAATAAGAATTTATTTGTTAGTTTATACAAATTGTAGCAATATCACTTAGACTTATCTACCGCTTCACAGTGCTTTCCAGCCCTCTCTAAGCAGTTTACAGAGTCAGCCTCTTAGCTCCAATAATCTGGGTCCTCATTTTACGCACCTTGGAAGGACGGAAGGCTGAGTCAACTTTGAGCCAGTGAGAATCGAACTGCCAAACTTTTGGCAGCTGGCAGTCAACAGAAGTACCCTGCGGTACTGTACTCTAACCACTGCGCCACCATGGCTCTTTTAGGTTGCCTGACTCCCAAGATCTCTAGATTACTTATTACTAAAAAAGTAAAACATTTCAGAAAATAAAATGAATTCTGAATGGCCCCCAAAACCATCTATAACCTCAAATCCCCTCCAGCAGCATTCTCTTACACTGAAGGTCTGTTTAGCTTCATAGATTTTTAGTTTTATCTTTGGGCTTTTATTTTAACATGTCTGTTCTGATGGAATGATAATTTTTCTGAATTTTATACTCTTTGGGCCTGTGTTGGGATAATCTTTTTTTCTCTCTTTTGCCAATGCGACAAGTTTATGTTTATTCATTTGGGTTCCTCCTTTCCATCCTAGAAAGCTGCTACCCAGCCTTGGTCATTAAACATTTTGTTGTGTCTTTTGGGCTATTCAAAATGTTTTTAAAAGATTGGAGATTTTATGTATAGAATTTGATCTTTGGTTTTGAAACAGCATATTTTAGCCCACTTTGAAAATAAGTATAATAGTTAATGTAATTGTAAATGGGATGATAAATTATATTCCTAAAATCTGTCATTTAATGAAGACTTTTGTTTCATCTGAGTTTGGGGCTCAGCAAAGGTATAATCTTGTGTACATTTTAAAAAAATTCTTATCCTAATTTAAGGAAGATTAATTTCTTAAGTAATAAATGAGAATATCAGACTTTATTTTGGCAAAGTCTTTATATTCTAAGAATGAGCAGATGAAGCAATTTGGTTCCATGCTATATAGATTTATTGATAAGTTCAAGCACTGAACTTGAATGGAGATGTTCCTACCGATAGAAAGATAACCAGGGAAGGACACATCCAAGCTAGCAAGCAGAAGAATGATTTTCCTTATCAAAAGTAAATCTGCCATAACTTCTATCTTTTCCTAGCCACTTTTCCTTCAAGATCTTTGGATTATTCTCTTTAGATGAGAAAATAACCTTCAATGTGTCTTTCAACAGGTACTTTCATCAAAATGTTCTGGATGGATCCAGTTCCAGCAGGCCACCCATTTTCCTCTGGTGTCACCCAACTTCCTGAGTGGAGAAGGTCCCCTCCGGACAAGGAACACAGTCATAGCAGCAAACTGGCTCTCCTTCCTGAGCCCTCTTGACAAACCCAGGAGGACAACTTTCCACACATCTGGACTGAGGCTGAGACTTAGCAGAAAAAAAGGAAGGCCAAAGAAAGTGGGTTAGAGCTAGGAATCCATAGGAACTGGAGCCAAGTAGCCTCTGGTCTTCACTGAGGTAAATATTAAATCTCTGCCTACTTGACTATGACCCCAATTGAACCCAGATTTTATGTTGCAAAGTGAGGCATTTGTTAAGGGAATTTTGTCCCATTTTATGACCTTTCTTGGCCATAATTATTAAGTGAATCACTGCTTTTGTTAGTAGCACCTTTGCTAAGTGAATCTGGCTTCCCCATTCTTTGTCAGAAGGTCACAAAAGGGGGTAACACGACCACCACCCCGGGACACTGCAACCGTCATAAATATGAACCAATTGCCAAGCATCTGGATTTCGATCACATGTCTGTGGGGATGCTACAATGGTCATAAGTATGAAAAACAGACATAAGTCACTTCTTTCAGTGCGGTTGTCACTAAATGAACTGTTGTAAGTCAAAGACTGCCCTGAATGGCTCTGAATGACTGGGAGAGAAACAGCTCCTGGCAGGTTCTTCACCTGGTTCCTATAATTCCATTCTGGCGTATCATATGTTGCAAGAAAGGAATTTCCTACTTTACGAAGTCCAGAGAGACGGTGCTGAAAAACCTCTTTTCCACTCAGAGCGACCGAAGGTAGCTCAGTCAGGAAGAGAAACCATCCCACTCCAGGGGGTGGTTAGAGTCTCTTACAAGCCCAAGGCCAAATCTAAATAAAATCTCTTTTCTCGTTTGAAACTAGGAGGGCCCTCACTTTGGATCCAAGAAATGTTTCACGACTTCAGTTTTCTGGGTCAGGACACTATTTAATGAGAGACATTCTACTCACAAGACACTGTTTTTAAGCCACCCAGAGACACTCTGGAGGTATATAAATCTGCATATGAATTTGGAGAAGCTGAATTCTAACTCCAAAGCTCACTTCCCCCTGGGACCCACAGGACCTCCAGCCAGCCTTGAATGTTGGACATGGCTGAATTGCTTAGAACATTGTTCCATATTTCACAAGGCTGAAGGACCCTTTCTTCATTGCACCCGAAGTCTCTCAAGCAGTCATTCCCCACATTCAGTTCTCAGTGAAGGTCATCCAGCATGGCCATAGAATAGAAATAGGAATAGGAATAGGAATAGGAATAGGAATGGAATGGAATGGGATAGGATAGGATAGGATAGGATAGGATAGGATAGGATAGGATAGAATAGAATAAGAATAAGAATAGAATTCAGCACAGAATAGAATTCAGAATAGAATAGAATTCAGAATAGAATAGCAGGATTGGAAGGGACCTTGGAGATCTTCTAGTCCAACCCCCTGCTTAGACAGGAGACCCTATCCCACTTCAGACAAATGTGACTGGACTTAACTCACTTGAAAGGGCTCCTGAGCCCTTGGAAAACAGAGAAAAGGCACCAGTATTTCACCCACCCTGTTGAGCAACTTTAGTTATGGAAGAGCAGCCTGTCGACAATCACTCTCTGTCTTTCAAGACTGCCCAGGATCTCTATGGTGAAATCCAGAGGTGGTATTCAGAATGGGCCAGAATGGGGCCACCAAGATCAGTTCCGCTTTCACCTTGGGTATTACAGGAATAGGGGGGAAGGCATCTAGGAGGCCTGAGGGCCACTGGCAACATAGGGCATTGATGTTTTCCGCCCCCTGAGATGGGTACCTCAAGATGAATCTCAGGAGCTACGAGTTCAGAGGAGAGGCGAACAGATCTATCACTAGCATACCGAATCTCTGTACTGCCTCCTGAAACAGCTCCAGGTGCAGGCACCACTCTGATGGATCGACTGTGGCCCTGTTAAGCCAGTCTGCCTGAGTGTTCATCAGTCCTGAGATATGCTCCACTCTGATGGAAACACGTTCCTTTCCACCCAAAGACCCAGTTTCTCTGCTTCTCTCATGAGGTGTTTCGAGTGGGCACCCCCTTGTCTGTTGATATGTGCCTTTGTTGTGATGTTGTCTGTAAGTATAAGGATGTTCTTTGTCTGAATATGTGGAAGAAAACTTGTGAAGGACCAGCTGGACTGCCCTGAGTTCCAACCCATTTATGCTGTTCAACCGTTCTGCTGCTGACCAATGCCCTTGAGCCAAAAGTGACTGGAAATGTGTCCCCCATCCAAACAGGCTGGCATCCGTAGTGATGGTGAGTCCATGGGGCTCCGGTTCTGGTGACCCAGTAGCAAGAATTTGGCGTGGGTCACGGAATTGTTAGCGACTTCTGGCTGGCCATGTCCCCAAACCAGTTTCTGGTCACTCGAGTGGTCACCACATGCTTGCTTGCCCCACCCGTCCTCTCACTGCTCTCATTGTTCACTTGCCCCACCCACTTCCTCATTTGCCCCACCCACACTATGCTCGGCCCGCCCACCCAAGCTCACCTGATGAAAACGCTTTGCCACATGGCCCTATTGCTTGCACCTGCTGCCTAAGCTGATTTGAGACTGACTCTACTCTACTTTTCCCAAAGGACCTTCCGGCCTCCTCCTGCCTATAGGACCATGTAAGTCCTGACTTGCGGCTTCCCCCCCCCCGCCCCGCACAAGGGCTTCTAATAGCCCTGGGAAAACCCAGCCCGGAAGGCATAAGGGTAGTAAAGGGAGTCCTTGGGCTTTTCTGCTCAACAGCTGCTTGAAAGCAGGTGAGCACTGCTTCAAATTTATAATCTTACTAGGGAGGGGAGTGGAAGCGTGAGTGTACCAGGTGTGTGATTGTGGGTTTTCTCTGCTGAAACAGTGGGACCTCACCTCCTCTGTGATTGCCAGCCGCACCCCAGCCAGCTGCTAGCTCCAACAAGCCATGACCGGCTGGATTTGGGAACGCAAGGGGTGATCACAGAGTGTGAGTCCTTCTGAAGGACGTAAGAAAAACCAAGTGGGCTGAGAAAGGAACTGGTGTTGGGAAATAAATAGAAAGCAGAATAAATAGTCCCAGTGCATCCCGCAAGTAAAGCCCTGTGCATTTAGAAGGGGCCTGTACCGGCTGCTGGCAAACAAAATTGGAAATAGTTTGCCTTACAAAGCAGAGCAGGTCCTTCCAGATCCCCACCTTTAAGGGAGATCTGAAAACTGACGGCAGAGTGTAGGAAGGGGCCCGTACCGGGCTGCTAGGGGGCAGACGGTCCTCCAAGATCCCCATTTTTAGGGGGGGGGGCTTAAAACTGACGGCGGAGTTTCCCTATGAGAAAGGGGCCCGTACTCCATGTGTAGGGAAACCGGAGTCCTTTCCAGACCTTTTTTGTCTGAAAACTGACGGCGGGAGCCCGGCTAAACCAAAGTAATCCCCACATCAGGTAGGGAATATGGGAAGTTGTAGCTCGAGGGCAATGGAAGAGACCCCCTTGGATAAATTACTTGAGGCTTGGGACGAAAGGCAAGTGCCTGTCCTAACTGGAATGAATAGAAAGGAAGCAAAAAGAATTTGCAAAAAAGTGGGCTTTATTGCGAGATGACATGGGTAGACAAATTTGGCCTGATAGCGGTACTTTAGATTATAAAACCCTGAAAGCACTTAGAACATGCATTAAGCCCAGCCAAATACCCTATTGGTACTGCTGGGCTGAAATTGTTAGGACCAAATACCTGACTGAGAAAAAAAAAATAAGGAAAAGCCTGAAACCCATTTCAGGGAAGGGAATACTGAGGCACGGATTATGGCTCCCCTTTTAAGGAAGCCAGTGCCAGGCAGAAATAGGGGACAACTAGAATATGTTTTTACCCACACTCCCTTCTCTGCCTCTGACCTAGTCATCTGGAAAAAGGATACCCCAGCTTTCAGGGCTGATCCCCAAACAGTTATTAAAACCCTGAAATCTATCATAGACAGCCATAATCCATCCTGGGGTGACATGACTCAGCTGTTACAAGTCTTTCTAACGAAAGACGAACTATTAAAACTGTTTGGAAAGAAAAACAAAAACAGACCAAATAGCCAAACCACCAACTATCCCTGGTCAGGCAGCCCCAGCCCGCATTGCATGGCCAGTACATCGCCCTGACTGGGACTATAACAATACCAATCAATGGGACGAATACACTAGAGCAAAAGATAATTTACTAGAAGCTCTAGAGGAAATAAGAAAAAAAAACCTTTTAAACTAGTCTGAATTTCAAAAAAAACAAAAAAAAAACCACAAAGGGAAAAGGAAAACCCTGATGCCTTTTGGGTCTGCCTGTCAGAAGCAGCTACTGCATATGCCCACCTAGACCTTAGCTGCCTGAAGGACCAAAGGATTTTAGCTTCAGCCTTCGTGGATCAGTCCACCTTAGATACTAAAGAACATTTCCACCGCTTCATCTCTAACTGGCCAACCTTAGACATAGCAGAGTTGTGCAGGATTGCTAACTTTGTCTATGATCAAAAGAGATAAATTGAACGAGGAAGAGAAAGACAGGAAGACTTAAAAATGTTTGCTGTAATGAAAATGATGCCAGACAAAAGCCAAGTAAAACCCCCTATAATTCAAAGAAATGCTGGCATTGCGATAAAGCAGGATGGTCGCAAGGCAAATGTCAACATTGCTATAGGTGCAGACAGGAAGGTCATTTCAGCAGGCAATGTAGGCAACACCCCTCCTGCAACCGGTATCACCCACCACCTAGGAACATGAGGCTAGCCAATAATCCAGTCCATTACACTGAGCAACAAAGTTTCAGTCACCTCCCAGTGCTCCCTTTCATCCAATAAATAATAACAATAGACATCAATGGGAGCAAAGGAGAGAACAAGATTTACCCCCTTCTTGACTAGAACATGACAATAAAAGCACTGAATTCATGGCTACCTTTAACGGGCTGGCTATCCCACTAAAAAAATGGCCCAGAAGTGGAACCCATCATAACCATCCTTATAGGAGGAAAGAAATACAATTGCTCAGTTGATACTGGAGCCACCTCCTCATTACTGAACCACTATATAAAGCTTCAATGGCTGAAGGGGCTCAGGATAGCATAATGGGTGTGGGGGGGGGGGGGGGGGCAGGGAAATAATATCTGTAAAATTTACCCACAACGTACCAGTAGAACTAGGACCTTTCACAGTAGACCATGCATTTACTATTTGCCCCCAGTCCCCACTGTCTCTACTAGGAAGGGATCTCCTATGTAAAATGGGAGCTACCATAACATGTGGCAACCAGGGGCTGCAATTGGAAATCCCAGGAAAAGGCACACACAAGACAATCATGCTGATAACCAGCAACAGAGGGCTTCATGAAGATTTAAAAAGCCTGCCATCCTCCTTATGGGGCTGGGATGCATCAGAAGTGGGACTACTTAAAGGAGCCATGGAGAGAGCAAACAAAGAGGTGAAGACCCTACTGGGCAAACTCTGTCAGGAGACACACCTCTCCTGGCCACAAGTGCTCCCAATTGCCCTCTTTAATTTCAGAACCAGACCAAGACAAGATATAGGTATTTCCCCCCTTTGAGATCCTTTTTGGTCACCCCCCCGCCCATACCCTACTAGGATCCTCATTCTCAGCCTAGATCCTCATTCCCTTTGCTTAGATAGGGGGGGATAGGGTTCTCTCTTCTTATCTTACAGCCCTGCAAAAGAGACTACAGACCCTCTGGACCCAGAGTGCGCTGACACAGACCCTACCCCTGGAAGAAGCCCTGCATCCATATGAGCCAGGAGATTGGGTGTGGATCAAGTTCTTCACCAGAACCTCCCCTCAACAACCCAGGTGGAAAGGACCCTACCAAGTTTTACTGACTACACACACCGCCATAAAGATTGCAGAACGAGACTCTTGGCTACATTGGACACATCCAAAGCCAGCAGTCATAGACCATAGCCAAACTCCACCACAATCAATCCCACCCATCAAACTCAAGAAAGATCGGGACACAGATCAATGGACGCTTGCAGCATTTTTCAACACTGTTGAACCACACCATCGTGAGGAACCAAGTGCAAACGTTGCATTACACAAAACTGGACTCTCAGGTGCTGAGTTATAAACTTTTTTTAAAAAATATTTGTCTCACCTTCTCCATTTTTTCCCCTTTTTTAAAACCTTTTTTCATCGTATTTTTTTTTAACAAAAAGGACTTTAACCATACTGTTGTGGAGCGATGGTAAGAAAGAGGCAGAAGCCAGAGCGTACAACGAACAAGGCTTTATTGCAGAGAATACAGGGTTGTCGCGTCTCCTTGCTAACTAGCAGACTAGCTGGCGACAACAGGGCTGGCTCTGCTCGACAGCCGGCTTTTATGGCCGACTGTCAAACGGAGCCAGCCAATGGGAGCGGCTGGTGCTCCCACTCAAACAGCGGACCTGGTTGGGAACTCCAACCAGTTCCACAGACATAACACTCCTTTCCCCCAGCTGGGAACATGCGTAGTCCTGTAGGTAAGTAGGTTGTCTGCGCTGGCGACCAGAACGTCGCGGCTTGGGTAAACTGTTGGCTGGTGTCAAGTCCAGGCCCTCGGGACACGCCTCGACGGTCGTTGGGGCATGGGCTTGACCTGGCGTAGTGTTCTGAGAGTTCGGCGATTCCCCCTGTTCGGGCTGACCTGGGCGAGTCGCTAGGTCCGGTTGGCAAACTGGCTCGCTCGGCTGTTGGTTCGGTGATTCTAGCCGGAAACTCGGGTCCTCCAGCAAACTCTCCTGATCGACGGGGAAGGCCGGGTCCCGCAGGGATCTTCCGTCTGGCACCGGCAGGGAGACTTTGGCACTGGTAGGTTGGGTTGGGTTGGTATCGGCCGCACTTCTCCGTCGCCTTCTGAGTTGGTCCACGTGTCTCCACCACAAGCGTCCATCTTCCAGGAGGACCCTGTAGGATCTTGGACCTGTGACTGACACGACTTGACCTGGTACCCACAAAGGATCCCCCGCATAGTTCCTGGCGTACACCAGGTCATGCAAGGCAAAGTCTCTGACCAGACTGTCAGACCCTAAAGGGGTGTCTGGGCAGTAGTGGGGGTGTAACCTGTCCAGGGTGGTCCTAAGGCGTCTCCCCATCAAGAGTTCGGCAGGGGATTTGTTAGTAGTGGTGCAAGGCGTCGTATGTTGGCTGAGAAGGTAACGAGACAGTTTAGAGTGCCAGTTTTCCTGGCCAAACCTGGCGAGTGCCTCCTTGGCTGACCTGACTGCCCTCTCAGCCATCCCGTTGCTAGCGGGGTGAAAGGGAGCTGTAAGGATGTGTCTGATGCCCAAGTTAGCAACATACATACTGAACTCACATGATGTGAACTGCGGGCCATTGTCAGACACCAGCGTGTCAGGGAGTCCATGGGTGGCAAATAAACGGGTCAGGGCTTTAACTATTGCTTGGGTGGTGGTCGTGGGAAGCAGGGCCAAGTCTATCCACTTGGAGTAGGAGTCCACGACCACCAAGAAGGTCCTGCCATGCACCGGTCCCGCCAGGTCGATGTGCAGGCGAGACCAAGGGGCACTAGCACTTTCCCACCTGGTGGGCGTGGCAGCTGGTGGGGCAGCCCTGGTTTCTTGGCAAGGTTGGCATGAGCTTACCCAGCTGGCGATTTGGGCATCCATGCCGGGCCACCAAACATAGCTGCGGGCCAAAGCCTTCATCCTTACGATGCCCGGGTGGCCCTCGTGAAGCACCTTCAGGATGGGTACACGAAGGGTGGCTGGAATGACTACTCTTGTACCCCACAATAGACATCCCTGTAGCTTTGACAGTTCCTGCTGACGGGTTTTAAAAGGAGCAAAGTCAACTGTACATTGAGTTTCCGGCCACCCCCTTCCCACCCAGTCCAGAACCTGGGCAATTATCTTGTCTTTTTTTGAGTGCGCAGCAATGTCCTCGGCTGTCACTGGCAGTTTAAGTTCGTTGACCTCAAAGATGGCGTGAATCGGTGCTGGGTCTTCGACTGGGACTGGTAGGGGGCAGCGACTAAGGGCATCGGCGTGACTCAAGTTCTTGCCAGGTCGATGCACCAACTTGAATGAGTAAGCGGCCAGAAACAAAGTCCATCTGGTCATTCTGGGTGAAAGTACCTGCGGGGTTTGCTTATCTCCAGATAAGAGTCCCAGGAGAGGTTTATGGTCAGTTACAAGTTCAAAATGGTGCCCAAACAAAAATTCATGGAACTTTTTAACTGCAGCAACCGCAGCCAGGGCCTCTTTATCTATTTGACTGTAGTTCCTTTCTGCCGTAGAGAAGGTCCTAGAGAAGAAGGCAATTGGTGCCTCGGAGCCGTTGGGAAGTCTGTGGCTTAGGACAGCCCCAATCCCAAAAGGGGATGCGTCAGCAGCTAGGACCAGGGGGAGTCGTTGATCAAACTGAATTAAGACTGCCTCCGATGTGAGTAAGGATTTGACTGACTTGAAAGCATGGGCTTCTTTGGGTCCCCAATGCCAGGGTGAGTCTTTATCTAACAGTCTATGTAAGGGTTCAGCGACAGATGCTTTGTGCGGAAGAAATGAGGCGTAAAAGTTTAGTAGCCCCAGAAAAGCTTGGAGCTCCGTCTTGTTAGTCGGTGTGGGTGCCTCATGGATGGCCTTTACCTTGGACTCAATTGGGTGGATGCCAGAGGTGTCTATCCTATAACCCAGAGAGTCCACTTGCCTAGTGGCGATGGCGCACTTCTCCCTTTTAAGTTTGAGGCCATGCTGCCTAAACTTCTCTAGAACCGCCCTGACCCTCTGTATGAGTTGAGGTCTGTCAATAGCTGAGACTAAGATGTCATCGAAATAAGGAACAACACCTGGGAGACCTTGGAGAATCCTTTCCATGAGTGATTGGAATATACCCGGGGCCACACTTACACCGAATTGGAGGCATTTACATTTGAATGCCCCTCTGTGAGTGACTATGGTTTGTAATTCAGCTGTCTGATCATCAACAGGGAACTGTTGGTATGCCTGGGACATATCTAACTTGGCGAAAATGGTGCCGGGTTTGAAGGTGTGTAACAGGTGCTGAATAACAGGGACAGGGTATGCGCTGACCTGTAGGTAACGGTTGAGGGTGGTTTTGTAGTCTGCGCAGATTCTTAAACTGCCATCCTTCTTGAGTGGGGTGACTATGGGGGTCTCCCATTTGGCAAAATCAGTAGGTTCTAACACCCCTTGCTTAAGTAGCTTATCTAATTCTGCGTCCAATTTGGGACGGATGGCGAAAGGCACCCTGCATGGCTTTAGGCGAAGAGGGATTGCCTGGGGGTCTACAGAGAAAGAGATGGGGGAGCCAGAATAGCAACCCAGCTCGCTGCTAAACACATCAGAATAATCTGAAAATAATGCATCTACGTCAGAAGTTGAGACAGCATGGATCCCAGTTACACTAAGGCCGAGGGAGGGAAACCAATCTAGCCCCAACAGGCTGGGGAGGGCACCATTAACAACCACTAAAGGCAAATGGCCTTTAAAGGTTTGGAATTGAACGAAAAACTTGCCTTTCCCGAGGACAGGGATGTTCTTGCCCTGGTAGTCCCGCAGTGTCAGGTGGCATCTTTGTAGCTGCTTCTTTGACAGCCTGGGCTGGATCTTCTTCAGGGTTCCCCAGGAGATGATTGAGAGCGCAGATCCCGTGTCTACCTCCATCCTGCAGGGTTTACCTTCTAGGAAAACAGAAATTTTGATTTTATCTGGGGTTTGGGAAGTATGGTTAGTGTGGTAGCAGGTATAGCAGTCCTCCACTTGCCTTTGGGAATTAGAAGGTGGTGGAGGTCTTTGAGGCAAAGTGCGCCCTGCTTGGCAGACTCTAGCGAGGTGACCCTTCTTTTGGCAATTCAGGCAGATGGCGTTTCTAAACCTGCAGGACGCCCTAGAGTGGGAGCCTCCGCAGGTTAGGCAAATGGGAGGTTGTTTGGGGGCGAAGTTGTTTCTCAGTCCCGCTCCTACCTGTGAAGGCTTCTGATGCTTAAGGCGGTTAATGTCTGATGAGTCTGTGGGGTCTTCTTCACTGAGCACTTCTTCTGAATGGATGGTGGAACTGCTGGGCTTTAATGGAGTGCCTTGAATCTCGGCTGCTGATTGGGCAGAGAGCTCAGCAGCTAGGGCTTCCTCCATGGCTAGGGATAGATTCAAGTCCTTTTTTGCCAGCAAACGTCTTTGGAGTCTCAGGTCTCTAACCCCACAGACGATCTGGTCCAACAACATGTCTTCTAAATATTCTTTGAACCCGCACTGCAAGGCAGCTGTCCTCAGGGCTGCCATATACTCGTTGATTGACTCCTCCTCTGCCTGTTTTCTAATTCTGAAGGCGTACCTCCTGGCTATCTGGGATGGTTTTGGCGAGTAGTGATTGGAGAGGATTTCTTGTAGTTCATCCCATGGGACGCTTCTGATAGCGCGTGGGGCGACTAACGCTGTAGCGGTGTCAAAAACTGCAGCCCCACAATAGCTGAGGAAATAGGACTTCTTCCTATGTTCTGCAGCGTCAGCTAACCCGATGGCATCGAGGAAATGGCTGAAACGATTTTTGTAGGAGTCCCACGTTTCTTCGTTTGGTTTGAATGGTGGGAATGCTGGATTAGCATTCATTGTGAAAATGCAGGGTTCGTCTTCTTCAGTCGTCTTTTGAACTCGCGCTCTTAAAAGAGCGCAGGCTGTGACTGTCTCTCTAGGCTACGGAGCTCTTTTTGAATTTCGCGCTCTTTGTGAGCGTTGGCGGCTGCGGCTTCAGTGCTCGTGGCTTCGCTCTCAGTGACTACAGCTCTTTGAAGCAGATGCGTCTGGCTAGCCTTCGACCGTATCCCATCCTCGTCGCCAGTGTTGTGGAGCGATGGTAAGGAAGAGGCAGAAGCCAGAGCGTACAACGAACAAGGCTTTATTGCAGAGAATAAAGGGTTGTCGCGTCTGCTTGCTAACTAGCAGACTAGCTGGCGACAACAGGGCTGGCTCTGCTCGACAGCCGGCTTTTATAGCCGACTGTCAAACGGAGCCAGCCAATGGGAGCAGCTGGTGCTCCCGCTCAAACAGCGGACCTCGTTGGGAACTCCAACCAGTTCCACAGACATAACACATACCTTACATTTTTTTACATTGATATTTAAAAAAAAAGGGGGGGAGGAGGGGAAGAAAAGGAATCTAGCAACGGGGAACATGAAATGCAATATATTCTATGTATTATTATCTGTAATAA
>NW_020770845.1:0-18130 GCF_900518735.1 Pseudonaja textilis | reverse complement strand
AGATGAGCATGAATTTAATTGAAGTCCATATAAAGAGAGGTAATCTGGGGCCAAGCCACTTTCTAAAAAGAAGTTTTATGTTTTTGTGTTTTGTGTGTCTATGTTTGATTGAGAGTTAATAAAACCTTGGAGGAATGTCAGATGAGAATAATTGTAAATAAGTCAGAGGGAAATATAAATATGATCACTATAAAATAGATAAATAATGAGAAATTTGTTAAAAGATATTTATGTGTCCATTATTATTCCGGAGCGTCAGACAGGAGCAATTAGCTGGTGCAAATCTCTTGACCATTTGTAGCACAAGAAGGTTGAGATGTTCCCCTCCTTCTCCTTTAGGTTCCTTCTCCAAAGGATCTCAGATGAATGGATCCCTATCGGGACCCCCCTACCTGCCACGGCTGCAGCCTCGGAGCCCCCAACCTCTTTTCTCCCTCCTTCCTCCCCCTCCTCGATCTGGAGGAATAGGCGGCATTCATGGCCTGGGCCAAAGTCTGAATGATACTGTAGCGATGAGGGTCATTTATGATCCGTTCCCTGTTCCTTTTCTCTTGGGTCTCCAGTGGGGCTTTCTGGGTGCATCTTCTGCGGCCTTTGACAGAAAAGACAAGCTTGGAAAGGGAACAGTGGAAATAATGGTCTTGGAACTGATCTTCCACAAAGAAATAGGGTTCAAAGGCAGCATCCTCTGGCCTTTTTTTCCCCAGATAACCAAAACACGAAATACTATGGATGTATTTGAGAGGTATGTGCTTCTCTATTGGATACGCTGCAAAACTTGTGGTGATCCAGACTTTTCCTTCAATGGGTCCTGGCAAATGCATAAGTGCTTCATGGAAAGGAAAAATTCTGTACCCGATGGGAATAAATTCTATGAAGTGGACAAAGACATTGATTTGTATTCACTTAGAGAGGGCCTCCCTGAGGGGTGCTGTTTGTCCAGTTATTGTGAATCGTTGTGATATAACCACACAAATTCCATTCTTGACAAGCATCGGAGGGAAAGTCCTCATGAAATTATCTCCATTTTCTGTGTCTGAAGCAAAGAGGCCAATCAGGGTCCATCTAAAATGGAGGAGCAGCTGGATGATTGCTGGGTATTGGAATCCTTCTTTGGGGAGCATCTGGTAGAAAAAGGGGAATCTCCTTTTATCACTCAGAGCCTCTGAAGGAAGTCTATGAGAGATCTGAAAAAGTAATGAACAATAATGTTGTATATAGACATTTACATACTCGTAATACTATGTTCCGATTGGACAACCACTATCGCCTAGTGATTGTGAGCCATGAGTAGCCACTATAAAAGAGGCTGCCACGGCTCAAGTTTAGTTGAAATTGTTAAGTTCGGAAAGAAGGGAGGCCACACCAGAGCTTCAGTCATAACGCACTTTATTCATGGGAATAAAGGGGGCTGTCGCGTCTGCAGCTAACAGCAGACCTACCAGCGAACAGCAGCTGGCTCAACCTAGCAGCCGGCTTTTATAGCCGACTGTCGAAGGGAGCCAGCCAATGGGGACTAAGAACGCCCCCGCAGGAATTGCGGACCTGATGGGGAATTGGTGTCAGCCCCAAGGACATAACACCCCTTCCCCCCAGATACGAACATGAGTAGTCTTTAAGGTATGAAGGCGGTTTGTGTTGCCGCTCTGATTGTCTTAGTTCAGGTGTAGGAGCGGGTGGCACAGAGTTCGGGACAGCGGGGATTTGGTCCCTTGGTAGCTGTCCAGCCACCCGACTTTGCTCGCCGGTCGCCGGCCGGGTTGTCGAGTCGCCTCGGTCTCCCGGTGCGGTAGAGGAACTGCTGGGGATGGTTGCTGGTTCTGTAAGATGGTCACGGTCAGCCGTCTGCTCCCTCGGTTCGGTTGGTGGAGGCAGGTTACTCTGAGTGTCCCAGCTAGGTGCCGGATGTGGTGCCTGGAATGTTGCTGTGGTCTCTGGGTCGATGGTGGCGTGCTCGTTCTGCCGGCTCCTCAACTGATCCAGGTGTCTCCGCCAAATGCGCCCGTCTTCTAACTGGACGTGGTACGACCTGGGCCCCGTGATGGCCACGATCCTGCCAGGTACCCACAATGGGTCTCCCGCGTAATTTCTGGTGAAGACTTGATCCTGTAAGACAAAACTCCTGACCCTACTGTTAGACCCAATGGGTGTATCTGGGCAATAGTGAGGGTGCAGCCTGTCTAGTATTGTCCTTAAGCGTCTGCCCATCAGTAGCTCTGCCGGTGACTTGTTTGTGACCGTGCACGGGGTCGAGTGTTGGCTTATAAGGAATCTAGAGAGTCTGGAATGCCAGTCATCTTGGGAGAACCTGGCGAGGGCCTCTTTGGTTGTTCTGACTGCTCGTTCGGCCAACCCATTGCTCGAGGGGTGAAAGGGAGCCGTTAGGATGTGCCGGATGCCTAGGTTGGCGACATACCGGCTGAAGTCTGTGGACGTAAATTGAGGACCGTTATCCGACACAATGGTGTCTGGGAGACCGTGTGTGACGAACAAATGAGTCAGTGCTTGGGCAATTGCTCGTGTGGTGGTTGAGAGTAGGAGTGCCACATCGATCCATTTAGAAAATGAGTCTACTACTATTAGGAATGTTTTGCCATGGAATGGGCCGGCCAGGTCAACATGTAGACGAGACCATGGTGCGTTGGCGCTTTCCCATTTGGTGGGAGGGGTTACTGGGGGCGCTGGCCGGGATTCTTGACAGGGACGGCAGGAGCTTACCCATTTTGCAATTTCGTCGTCCATGCCCGGCCACCATACATAGCTCCGTGCCAACGCCTTCATTCGTACAATGCCGGGGTACCCTTCGTGTAATGCCTTCAGGACGGGTCTGCGTAGTGATTCTGGAATGACAACTCTGGTCCCCCATAGCAGACAACCCTGTAAACTGGAAAGTTCCTGTTGGCGGACTTTAAAGGGTGAAAATTCGTTAGAAGGGTTACTGCCCGGCCACCCCCTCCGTACCCAGTCCAGGACCTGGGCGATCAGTTTGTCCTTCCTGGATTGGAAGGCAATGTCTCTCGCAGTGATTGGAATTCTGAACTCACTGGTGTCAAAGATGGTGTGGACTGGGGCCGGATCCTCCACGGGCGTTGGTAGCGGGCACCGGCTGAGGGCGTCTGCATGGCTGAGATTTTTTCCTGGACGGTGCACTAACTTGTATGAATATGCTGCCAGGAATAAAGTCCATCTTGTCATTCGGGGAGACAAGACTTGTGGTGTTTGCTTTTCTCCGGAGAGAAGCCCCAACAACGGTTTGTGGTCTGTAACCAGTTCGAAGTTGTGCCCAAATAGAAATTCATGAAATTTTTTAACAGCTGCTACAGCAGCTAGGGCCTCTTTGTCGATTTGGCTATAGTTGCGTTCTGTCGTTGAAAATGTTCTAGAGAAGAACGCAATGGGGGCTTCGGACCCGTTGGGTAGTCTATGACTTAATACGGCCCCAATTCCGAAGGGCGAGGCATCTGCTGCCAAAACTAGCGGTAGGTTCTGGTTGAATTGGATCAGTACAGCATCTGAAGTGAGGAGTGACTTGACTGCCCTGAAAGCGTATTCCTCTTTGGGTCCCCAGTGCCATGGAACATTTTTATCTAAGAGTCTATGCAGTGGTTCTGCCACTGATGCCTTGTGCGGCAGAAATGATGCATAGAAGTTCAGCAGGCCTAGGAAGGCTTGTAGTTCTGGTTTGGACGACGGTGTGGGTGCCTCGTGAATGGCTTTAACCTTTGATTCTACCGGGTGGATGCCAGAGGCGTCTATTCGGTACCCGAGAAAGTCCACCTGCTTAGTGGCTATGGTGCATTTTTCTTTTTTTAGTTTGAGGCCATGCTGTCTGAATCTGTCCAACACCCCTCTAACTCTGAGGAGAAGCTGTGTTCTGTCCCGGGCAGAAACCAAGATGTCATCAAAGTACGGAACCATGCCAGGGAGGCCCTGTAGGATCCGTTCCATTAACGACTGGAATATGCCCGGGGCGACACTCACACCAAATTGGAGGCGCTTGCATCGGAAGGCCCCTCTGTGGGTAACAATGGTTTGCAATTCGGCCGTTTGGTTGTCTACAGGAAACTGTTGGTAAGCCTGTGACATATCCAATTTGGCGAATATCTTTCCGGGTTCGAATGTGTGCAGTAAATGCTGGATTACTGGCACTGGGTATGCGCTAGTCTGTAAATAGCAATTTATTGTGGTCTTGTAGTCTGAACACATCCTTATACTACCATCTTTTTTGAGGGGTGTGACAATAGGTGTCTCCCACTTAGCAAAATCCGTGGGTTCGATTACCCCTTGTTTTAACAATTTGTCTAGTTCCGCATCCAGCTTAGAACGCAGAGCGAATGGCACTCTCCGCGGTTTCAAACGGATGGGAACTGCCTGGGGGTCCACTGAGAAAGAAATAGGTGTGCCCTTGTAGCACCCCAATTCATCGCTGAAAACGTCAGCGTAATCAGAGAATAATGAGTCGGTGTCAGAGGACGAGACAGCATGAACCCCCGTTAAGTTAAGGCCAAGAGAGGGGAACCAATCCAACCCCAAAAGACTAGGAAGGGCACCATCAACTACCACTAATGGCAGGTGTCCTTTAAAGGTTCTGAATTTGACTAGGAACTTGCCTGTTCCGATTACTGGAATGTTCTTTCCTTGGTAGTCTCGTAAGGATAGGCGACTCTTCTGCAGCTGTTTCCTGGACAGGCTGGGACGTATCTTCTTGAGCGTGCTCCATGAAATAATCGAGAGCGCTGACCCGGTATCGACCTCCATTAGGCAGGGTTTACCTTCTAAATGAATCGAGAGTTTAATTTTATTGGGTGTTAAGAAGGTATGGTTAGCTTGATAGCATGTAAAACAGTTTTCTACTTGCCTGGATGGCCCCGAGGGGGCGTAAGATGGTGGCTTTTGTGGAGCCACGTGCGCTGCCTGGCACACCCTAGCGATGTGTCCTCTTCTGCTGCAGTTGTTGCAGGTGGCACTTTTGAACCTGCACGTTGCTCTGGCATGGGGACCCCCACAGGAGAGGCACAGCGGGGTGTGCCTAGGTACGTTGCCTTCTCTCGGTCTAGTTCCTACCTGTGGCTGCTTGAATGGTTTGAGACGGTGCACTTCAGATTGCTCGATGGGCTCTTCTTCATTCACTGCCTCCTCAGAATGTACAGTGACTGGATTACCCTTGGGGGTGCTTCCCTGTATTTCAGCCGCTGACTGTATTGCCAATTCTGCAGCCAGGGCTTCCTCGATGGCTTGTGCTAGGTTGAGGTCCTTCCTTGCCAACAACCGCCTCTGTAGTCTTGTATCCTTGACCCCGCAGACAAGTTGGTCCAGGAGCATGTCATCAAGGTAGCCTTTAAATTCACAGTGCAGGGCTGCGGTTCTGAGGGCTGCCATATATTGGTTTATGGTTTCTCCCTCCGCTTGCTTCCTCATGCGAAAGGCGAAGCGTCTCGCGATCTGTGACGGTTTTGGCGAATAATGATTGGAGAGGGTCTCCAGTAGCTCAGACCATGGGACATTCTTGAGTTCTCTTGGGGCGAACAGTGCTGTTGCCGTGTCAAATATGGTGGCCCCGCAGTAGCTCAGGAAGAAAGACTTCTTTTTGTTGTCTGTAGCATCAGCCAGACCCACAGCATCAATATAATGGTTAAACCGGTTTTTATAAGAGTCCCATTTATCTTCGTCTGGTTTGAATGGCTGGAACGCCGGATTCGCATTCATGACTGGTTCAGCTTGCGGCAGGTAAAACAAGTCTCACTGGGAATACAGGCCCTGGAAGGGGTAGCAGCTACAGTTTGTAGTGCTGTTAACGAGTGTTCAGCTTCTGAGTTCTCTCTGGGTTGTACAGGTAGCAGCTGCGCTCGCAGTGCAATTTCGGTCTGGTGATTCAGCTCGTGGAATCTCTCTGGGTTTTCTCGCTCTCTGCAGCCCTTGGAGGCTGGAACAGACGCTATAACTGACGTCTGTTTGAATTTCGCGCCCTTACAAGGGCGAGGCGGCGATGCTGCAGCTGCGCGCTGACAGTGATTTAAATCTCGCGCCTAGATTTAGCGGTCGTGAGCGTCGCGCTGGAGCTTCGCTACACGCAATTCTGGCAAGTTTGTTGTTGGGCGGCTGAGGCTCTCAGCGCCCACTCTCTTGTAGCTAGTTTGTGTTCTTGAGCGGCTACACGCTCCGCTTCGATTCCTTCTCAAATGGCTGACCGAGCTCTCAACGTCGTGGCCACGGTTCAGTGCTTCAGATTCGTGATTTTCAGCTCTTGTATAGCTGCTGGCTGGCCAGATCCCACCCTCGTCACCAAATGTTAAGTTCGGAAAGAAGGGAGGCCACACCAGAGCTTCAGTCATAACGCACTTTATTCATGGGAATAAAGGGGGCTGTCGCGTCTGCAGCTAACAGCAGACCTACCAGCGAACAGCAGCTGGCTCAACCTAGCAGCCGGCTTTTATAGCCGACTGTCGAAGGGAGCCAGCCAATGGGGACTAAGAATGCCCCCGCAGGAATTGCGGACCTGATGGGGAACTGGTGTCAGCCCCAAGGACATAACAGAAATTACTGACAGTTAATAAAGAGCTGAACTCAACTCCAGTCTCGAGTCTACTTTGTTCTGGTGACAGAACAAATAATATGTTATAATGTGGTCCAGATCAACTCCAAAATATTAGTTATTGACATACCCAATTTGGTTCTGATGAACATATCAGAATAATTTGTTCCTTAGTCACAATTTAAATATTTTAGACAGTTAAATATTTAACAAGATTGTATATAAAAATGGAACACAAAATCATATTAAATAAAAAACAATTAAAAATGCAAGGTGAATTTCTGTGTCACCCCTACAATTCCAACTATTAGATTCAAATTAGCAGATGTCAGATACAATGTTTGGATCTAAGATATAGGACAGTTTTATATGATATTTCTGAGTACTGAAACCTCTTTCTCAGCTTCTATATCCCAAATTCTTTGTGGAACAATTTTTCAGCTTCTTCTCCAGATGTACAAGAGACTAAGAGACCGCAACTCCTAACACAAATTGTCAGTTGTACAATCCAATAAGTCTTTAATTGAAATTTTGCCTGTTTTGGGACTCGCTTTAATTTTAAACCAATAATTATATACCCTGAATTTATACAAAGTACAAACATTATAAATTCATAACTTACTGTATCTCCGAGGGCAGGAGCTGAACTCCTTTTATCCACCCCAAAGATATTCTTCATATCCTGTGATCTCAATTTTTTATACATAGACAGGACTCTTGCCAACTTGATTCCAATTGCATAAGGCAGATATTGATATGTGAAAATGAACATACTAATGGAGGACCTCAAAACCTGGATAGTTTTTCAATAGGTGAATATTCAGTAAAATATCCTCTAGGGACCTTATGGCTCTTCAGGCCTTAATGGTGAATTTGAAGATGAACATAATCGACTAAAACATAGTTTATATGTTCCCTAATATTCTGAAAAACAGCTCTTGAATTCTATGAAGATATTGGATCTGTTGTTCATCCCCACCACCCCACTCACCTTAGATAGAGAAAAACACACACAAACCTGTGGGACTTTGTAGGTGCCTACAAACGTTGACATCTGGATGGAGATGTCCCTGGAAGGTTCATCAATCAAAGCCAGGAGGTTCTCCTTCCTCCCACAGCCGTAGTTGGGGACATTGGCTTCTCCAGTGGAAAGAATGTCCAGCAAGACATTTGAAGTGCGTAAAGGGCTCAAATGGTTGTCATGGATGTAGTAACCAAGTGTGAGATTGTTCAGGAGCTGGGAATTCTTGTTGACCGTTTGAATAGCAAAAATTGACATTAGGGTACTTGTTGGAGCAGAACTCTTCCTATTGAAAAACAATATTCATGTTATTATATTCAACAAACGTTTTTAAAATATATAATCCTTCACAAACCTACTAAGCCTTAGGCCAACATTGATCCAAATCGAATGATCAATTATGCAAATGAGAGAGGCAACTACAATTGTTTCAATTGTTACTTAAACAAAGTTCATTAATCAAGTGATGAACTCAGGAATGAACTGAGAAAGGAAAATCATCTGGATTTCATTCAGGTCCTTTTAAAACTCCATCTTTGGATTTTACTCTCTTCCACAAAGTAAGGCAAAAGAGGGAAGCCATAGAAGTAAAAATCATTCAGGAATCCTGAGGTACAAAAATAAATGAAATAAGAAGAAAAGGAGGGTGTTAGAATTGCACATGGAGGGAGTGCAACTCCATCACCCTGCATGACTTACGAAGAAGAAGGTTTAGGAGGGCTGTTGAAAGGCAACATTATAGGTGACACCCATTTTTCAGTTGTGACCACACCAATGAGATGGTCTCCAGGCCTGTAAAAGCTCCATCGACTGAAGCCATGCTGGTGCCCCAAACTCAATGGGCATTTCCTTCTCAGCTTCCCACAGACTGATGGGGACACCAGCAGCAGCAGAAGCAGGAGGTCCATCATTCGTGGCATGAATCAATCCACTTCCTGTTTCTAACACAAACAACAGGAACAGTTGGAGAAATGCAAAGACTCTGAGAAGTGCCAGTGGCTTTCCTGATCTAAACAGAGAATCACTCAGTTTCATCTGCAAAGGAGAGAAGGTGCAATCAAGAGCAGAGCCTGTACCTGTCCCAAAACTTGGTCCCAGAGAGCTTCACCCAAGGAATTTATCTGTTTCTCATACCAGATCCTTTGCATGTGGCTTCAGTCTAATGCCTGCATCAAAGTCTAAAATTGGAGATATAGCATCACAGGTCTCAAAGTCCCAGATGGTCATAATTACAGCAAGAAGCAACTTCTCCTCTTGGGATCCTGAACTTTTTCTGGGCTCCATCTGCAGAGGAGAGGCTGGAATAAAACATGTTAGTAAAAATTACAGATATACGCCTGGGATCATTGTTCTGTTTCGGCTGTGGTCCTTCCTCCCAGTCACAGCAAGTCCAGAAAGTGATGCTGGGGAAGAGAATTCAGCACCCAGAGAATTGACTTCTGCTGTCCTTCAACATGGCCGCTTGTCTCCAGAGATTGCTGGGGAAAGTCACTCAGAGCTATGGAGTTTGGTGCCATTTCTAAGTTAATGCCATTTAACTCTAGTGTTGCCTGTCTTCTAATGACAATCGGCACCCTTGATCTCTGCCCAAGGTTAAGAGTAGACCCTGTTTGGAATTCTCTTTTATGTCATAATCCCATATATTGATCTTAATTGCAGTCGGTTTTAAAATTGCTTGTGCCTGAAGTGAAATTTCATTTCTCATCTTTTCTAACAATATTAATTTTGGGATAAAAGCTCACTAAGAAGCAGGAAAGGGACAACTTGTGGACTAGATCGTTGGGTAAATAGGGAGAAAGTTATAGAATGGATGGAAATGTTTATTTTCTTGTCATTCCTGTGTTATCTTACCATGTTCCTCTAATACACCAAGATTCTTTACATTGTGATGTTTCTTAGTTTTTTGAATAGACTGTAAAGTCTGCAGCTGAGATCTATCAATCCATATCTATCTGTGTGTGCATCCGTCCATCCATCCATCTGTGAGGTGGGGGCTATGAAAAGACCACCACAAAGTTTGATGATCCATAGAAAACAAGATTTATTACGCGTTTGCAAAGGCGGGTTCCCTCAGGCGTTGAAAGAACCCCAGGCAGAATTCAAACTGTCCTTTTATACCCCACCTGTCCTCCCCCTCATAAGAGGGCTTGGCTCACATTCTAACCTATCACAAAACAATACAAAACAGGAGCATAATCCCTTATATGGCAGTCCAGTGGTTATGCAGCATCTGGCACGTATATACCCCAACTATCTAGGCGCCCCCTTGTCTGGTAAGGGCAGCTACCCGACTTCTAACATGTACACATTCTTGCCAATACACATTCTTGTCAATACCCCCCCCCCCCTTTGTTCTTCCCACATCCTGTTTATCTCTCTTGTGCTCAGACTGGGCATTTCCTTATCTGGTAGAATTTCTGAGTTTGAGACGCTTTGTTACATGACTCCTCAGACCCAGTCAACAAGTCTTTTGTACTGCTCACAATCCCCCAGGTTTTTTCCCAGGTTCTCTGGGTGGATCTCTGTCCTGCCCGGATCGAGTAGGTACCCAAGTGGGCCTCCTAAAGGCCTGGACTCCAGCCCCCATTGTCCTCAGCCCCAGCCATGCCCTGAGCAGAGGCCCCAAAGGGAGGTCCAGCAGAGGCTCTTCCGTCCCCCAGGGAGAAGCCAGGGGGCTCAGGAATCCCAACCAGAGAGCAGCGGCCACGGAGGAAGAGGAGGAGGAGGAAG
Source organism: Pseudonaja textilis (assembly GCF_900518735.1). The sequence goes on along the minus strand of NW_020770845.1, from coordinate 7,847 downwards.
AGGAGGTTTGTGGCCGGAGAGCCTCACTCAGGATCCGGGGAGCTTGGGCGAATCTGCCTGAGCCTGAAGGGCCAGGAAGGGGCTGGATTCACAGGGCGTCCCAGGCTTGGCTCCAGGGCAGCCTCAGAACCAGCTGGGATGGCTCCCAAACCAGGATCCGGGTCTTTAGGGGATATTGAGGGTCAGTCCAATTCACGGTGGCCTGATCCACTTCTGATGGCCATAAGAGTGCATGAATGTTTTTCAAACTTGAAGAGGAATGGACTTCAACTCCCAGAGTTCCCCACCCAATAATGCATGGACTTCATCATGCTGGGCAGGGAATTCTGGGAATTAAAGTCCCTTCATCTGCAAGTTCCAAGTTTGGAAAAGGCTGGTCTACCTTCTTCCCTGAGGTGAGGAGTTAAAGCCCTGCACCAAGACTTGGCTAATTCACAGGTTGCTCAATCTATTTTGTTTCTTTCTCTGTGTCTCCCTCCCTCCCTCTCCCACTCCCAGGTAATCCCAGAGCCCCCTCTGAAGACCCAGCCCTGCATGGCTTCTTCCTGACAGGAGCCTCTCCTGGAAAGACACGGAGCACAAGTGAGGCTGGAGAAACCCCGGGGCTGTGTCCCCCAGCATTCAACCAGAGACTCATAAACCAGGTTAGTCTCTTCCCAGAAATGGGGGCCTCCCTCAAATCCCTTCCTCTTTCCTAGCCCTCTCTATGGATCTGGGCTTTGCTTTCCCCTGAGTGGCAGTGGAACATGGGACTTGGGCTTCCCTCTTCCCAGGACTTGCTTGGCCTCTACATCGGAAAAAGAGGCAGGGGAACTATTTGGATTTTGGCACTAAATAGGCATAATGAAACGCTGAAGTTGAACGTGTTAAAAAGAAAGAATAGCTAATAACTGGAATTAATGAAATTAATGAGTTTAAAAAGGGGAAAAGGGAAAAGAAAGGGTGGAACATGGAAACAGAACTGAGCCCGCCACTTAATGGCAAAGGGAAAATTTCAGTGACTCTTTGAAAAGTGCTTGGTCTTTTTAAAATTGGAATTTGAAAGGAAACAAAAGGAATTCCATTATAATAAAATAAAAACCCTGAAAAGTGAAATACTAGATTACAAGGGGAAAAAGATACATGAAGAAATTGCCCTGGGATTATTTGGTGACTATGGGAAAAAGTTGGAAAAGAAATCAACAGAAGGAAGCTGGAAACAAAGATTTATGGACACTGACTGTTGAAATTTAATATAAAGGATGCTGGTTGCAATAAACTACTAGACAATTGGATTGGACATACATATTAAAGAAAGGAAAATAAAAGAAGTAGTAGTGTGGTGGACTGACAATTGAAAAATGGGAGACGCAGGGAAGACGTCTGAGCAATTGCCAGCCCCGAGAGAACTCGGGTAGCAGTATTTATTAAGAAAATGCAAATACAAAATCAAAACAATGACTTCAACATTAGCTCAGCAGCATTATCTAGCTAGGCCTCAGCGAAGGTGATAAAGTTCCCGTGAGAATATCCAGGCACCAAAGGTCTCATGGGAATGGCTCGGCTAGGTACTGTGAACTCCCACGCACATTCCTGGTCTCTGAGCTTTGCAGACCATAACAGGATCAAACTCTCATCATAAAGACACTACTGCCCTCATGAGGAGCGTTTGTGATACCCCCAGATCTTACAAAGCTGTACAAGAACTTGCAGAATATGATGGATATATTACCACATTCCCTCCTTTTTTATTTATTCAAAGATAGGGGGTGTTTCAGTGGCATAATACACAGTTCCCTCGCAACTTGGTTTCGTACACTTAAGGCTGAGGCACACATTTGAAATAGATTAGGAATACATTGAATACAGCAACATAACATAATAAGTGTAATAACAATTATTACAACTAATTGAAGCAATAAACGTAACCATGAGCTGTCAGGAAGCCAATCCCATAGCAAAGCCCAAAGTGACTTATTGAAGCCATCTTTTCCTGCTTTGTGTTCAGCTATGCGGTCTTCCATATCATGAACAGTTCTTGTAATGTTAGGCTCATAATTATGTATAAAAATACAACAATGTGAATGAATTAAAGCACAAACTCCTCCTCTAGCAGCTAACATTATATCTAAAGCATAACGATTTTGTAAAGTAACTTGGCGAATTTCAGACACTTCTTCATTTAACATCTTAATATTCTTAACAGTATCATAAAACATGGCAACAGTAAAATTATTTAAAATATGAATATCTCTATAGTTCATAGCTATTCCAAAAGGTGGGTACATGCATACAAAGCTAACAATTAGTTACATTTAAACTCTTTGCTGCAATCCGAACGTCCTTGATGTAGGAATTTTCCTTCCTTAAATTATCACCAAGGTCTCTAGTTTCTGAGATAATAGCAGCTCTCCGCCTCCGTATTAGAGTCCGTGGAGGCATAAGACGAATGGAAAAAGAAGTTGTGTAAAGTAACTTAGGCAACTCCAATTGACACCAATATTGTCCATAGTCTGAAACAGAAACATTAAACAGGATCAGAGTTGTAGCACAGGCTGAAGATATAATATCCTTATCAGGTCCCGAGTAAAGAATGTCTTGACCCTTATGCCAGGACCAATATGCTGGAAAAATCAAAAGATGCCGCTGTTTGCAGATTAATTTAGTCCGATTCCCCAAAGGAACCTGCTGCATACAAGTTGATAATCTCAGATAAGCAGTCATCTTTTCCCAGCTTTCACAGCGCCACGCCTGGATTGCCGGCATCAAGAGAATCAGGAACCACAGGAACGGAATCAGGAATCACAGGAACGCCATCCTGAGAATCAGGAACCTCAGGAACGCTATCCTGAGAATCAGGAACCTCCCTCACTGGCACCTGCGAAGGCGCTTGTGAATGATCAGGCCGGATACATCGACCAGGAACCCAACGAATTTGACCAAGATGTTCTACTGCTGCATAACCACGTCCCCACGTAATCAGCTCAGCGGGAACCTATGCCGGATCCGGAAGGAATCGCACCAACACTCGAGGCCTCACTGCATCTGTAGAAGGGGAAGAAAAATGCCTGCTGGCCGCGCTCGCAGGGGGGTTACCGGACAAATTAAAAAAATTTAAAGTATACAAAGCAAGATTTAAATGATCTTGAATTGCCGGAAGCCCCAGGAGCTTCCCTCCTTTTTTATTTAATTTAGCTAACATGTTCTTGAGCGTGCCATTATAACGCTCCACAATAGCTTGTCCTGTGGAATTGTATGGAATTCCAAATTTATGTTCCACGGACCACTGTTTGCAAAACTGATCAAAGACTGTGCTCCGATAAGCCGCACCATTGTCTGTTTTTAAAGTTTGAGGCGTACCAGCAACTGAAAATGTCTTAATGCAATGATTGATGACATGTTTAACCGCTTCACCTCTTTGAGGAGTAGCCATTAGAAATCCTGAATAAGTATCCACAGTCACATGTATATACTTCCAAGGTGCAAATGATGGATATTGAGTAACATCCATTTGCCAAATCATTGAAGGTTTCAACCCCCTGGGGTTGACTCCCATAGGAATAGCCGTGCCTTGCTTTGAACAAGTTGGACATTGCTGAATTATGGCAGCAGCTTCTGCAGCAGTAAGCTTGAATTGATGTGCCAACGCTTTAGCATTTTGATGAAAATAACTATGGCTGTCCCATGGCTGGACAGTGAGAACTGAAGTTACAGCACTGTCAGCTTTGGCATTGCCTTGTGATAAAATTCCAGGTAAATTACTATGGCTACGGATATGGGCAACAAAACACACATTCACACGCTGCTCCAAACATCCTTGCAACAACAAAAGCAAACGTAGAATATTAGGTGATATTCCAGGAGACAAATAAGAACCTGCTACAAAGGGTAACAAATTATATACATACAAAGAATCCACTATTAGATTAAAATCCTGATTTTGAAAATTTTGAAAAGCCAAAACTACAGCAGCAAGTTCTGCCTGTTGGGCAGACTTCTGCTCTGATGTCACTTTTGTATGCCAAATTCCAAATTTATCTTTCCAAACACAAGCACCAAAAACTTTCCCTCCATCACTAAAGACTGTAGGAGCATCTGATATAGGCTGATTTACAAAAAGATTTGCTAAATTAATTCTAACTGATTTATACAAAGATAACCTAGGATCAGCTGGAGGATGACAAGAAAACTTCCCTGGCCAAGAATCTACCAAAACTTGTAAAAACTCACTATTGCAAATCATTTGTTCCCAGGTGGCTAAAGCAAAAGGAACATAACATGTTACTGGTTCCATACCAGCAATAGCCTTGCAGCGCTGACGAGCACGATTAAAAATATCAGCAAGCTGTTCTGTGATACAATTTATGGATTTCGATGGTGTATGAGACAAATGAATCCATTCCAGAATCCTTAAAGCTGTTTTTTCTTTTACCTGAACTATCAATGCAGTAACTCTACGTTCTGAGATTAAAATCACTGATAATGGACAATCTGGCAAACATCTATCTGTCCACCTACGACTCAAAGCTTGCTCAATTAACGACAAAATTCCCTTCTGTTCTTTATTCAGGGTTATAATGTCAGATGCTTGCTTAGCACTAGCCAAAGCTTGAAACAAAGGACTTAATTGAAGAGTAGTTAAACCCAAATACGGTCTGATCCAATTTATATGACCCAAAAATTGTTGTAGACCTACCAAAGTTAAAGGATCAGGAAGAACAAATTCCAACTTCAGAGGTGTAATGTGACTCAAGAATAATTTATGACCTAGATAGGCAAAAGGATATTCCTTTTGCAATTTCTCAGGGCTGACTATCAACCCTTTCTCCTTCAGTATAGCAGTTAAAAGAAGGACAGCAGAATCCATTGCAGCATCAGAAATATTAGCAGCTATCAAAATATCATCCATGTAATGATAAACCTTCCAATCCGGGAATTTATTCCGGAAAGGTTGCAAAACCCAATCTACAAACATTTGACACATGGTAGGACTATTTAACATTCCCTGTGGAAGGACAGTCCATGCATATCGCTTAGCGGGCTGCCCCTGATTTATACTCAAGATAGTAAAAGCAAACAAATCTACATCTTCAGGGTGCAGAGGAATGGAAAAGAAAGCATCTTGCAAATCTAACACTCTTATATTCCATCCATCAGGTATTAAATTAGGATTAGGTGTCCCACACTGCAGTGGGCCCATTGGCTTTAAAATTGAATTTATCCCTCTCAAATCATGAAGAAATCTGAATTTCCCAGATTTCTTCTTGATAACAAAGACTGGAGAATTATAAGGACTAGTGGTAGGCACTATATGTCCCTTTTCCAATTGTTGTTGAACCAATTCATGTAAATGAACTAATTTCTCACTAGTCAAAGGCCATTGATCTATCCACACTGGCTCCTGCTGGAGTAACTGTAATTTTAATAACTCCACAGGTGGGTGTTCAGTCATCATGAATGACAACTGTTGTATCAAACTGTTGCATCAAATCTCTGCCCCACAAGTTAACGTGAAGGCGCAAAACAATCGGTTGGAAATGTGCAATAGCACTTCCCTGCTTTGTTTTGGCAGAAAGAATCCTCCTACTAACCCGTGCGTCTTGAAGTCCTCCGACTCCTCGAACAGACGGTGTAGGATCTGTCGGCCACTCCCTAGGCCACTCACTTTCGCTAATCACCGAAACATCTGCTCCAGTGTCCAGCAATCCAATAAACTGTCTGCCTTCAACCAAAAGAATTAATTTTGGTTTCTGATCAGCCTTGACATTTTGCATGATGGAAAACACACTAGACTCACTAAACATATCTGTAGATCCAAATCCACCCTGGCGAATTCTATCTGACTCCCCCAAAGACAGATATGGCAAAACTAAAAGCTGTGCAAAACAATCCCCTTTTTTCAAAGATTGAGGAACAGGTGAATGAACTTGAATTTTGATCTGACCCTCATAATCCGAATCAATAACCCCAGGAACCACAAACAATTTACGCTTATGAGCTGATGATCTAGGAAGAAGAAGACCCACAGAAGCCGGAGGCAACGGTCCATAGAAATCCGTTGACCCTAAACAAACTACATGTGGATATCCTAATTCCAAATCCTCAGCTAATGGAAGATCAATTCCTGCTGAACCTTTTGTAGCTGGTGACCATATTTGATCCCTACCTCTTTCTGGTGGCTCCAACCCTTCGGACATTACTTCACTCTTTAGAGTAGGGAGAATGCCCCGATCCCTGCTTCCTAGTTTTTTCCCTCAGAATGAAGTCTGCACTGATTTGCCCAATGGTATCCTTTCTTACATTTCGGGCACACTGATTTAGGACGAGCACCCTGTCCCAATAATCTCTTTTTTTGCTGACTTTGACCCCCCCCAGGAGCCCGACATTGCGCTTTAAAATGTCCAGGCTTCCCGCAATTGAAACAAGTGCCTTTATTATTTCCTGCCTGCAGAGCCAGAGCTAAAGTCTCCATGTTAAAAGTCTGACTCCCCACCTTTCTACATACGTTTATCAAATCCGCTATCTCTCTCTCTCCGCTCGCAATAAGCGGATTTAGAATTTTTTTACAATCTGCATTTGCCTGTTCTACTGCTAACTTCAAAAGCAATTCATTCCGGGCAAATTGATTGTCAATTTGCCTTTCAATAGCCACTTTCAATCTGCTAATGAAATTTTCATAGGGTTCATTGTTTCCTTGTTTGATGTTAGTAAAGGCCTTCTCACCACCTTCGCTGTCAGGGAGGGCCCGTACGGCTTGGAAAATTAACTGTGGGAGAAGAATGAATCCCTCCTCCGGCATTCCATCTCGCTGTAATTCCACTGTTGTAAAATTACCAGATCCATAAAGCTGATCTGGAGTAACATTTGCTGTTCCCCTTTGAACTGCCAGCTGTCTCCATTTCTGATCTAACACCAAATATTGAGCTGGAGTTAGAATCATATTAAATAGAGCTCTCCAGTCAGCCGGAATCATTTTATTTCCATAGCCAACTGCTTCTAACAATGCCTGAGTGTATGGCGATCTAACACCATACTCTTTTGCTGCTTGCTTAACTTCCTTTAAAATCTTGAGAGGTAAAGGCTTCCACACTCTCTGCGGATTTAAAGCAACATCCACACCAATTTCTACTGGATTAAGTTGAATCTCCACTCCAAAATCTACCAAATCATCTCCTGATAATTCCCCTCTATTTGTTGCTTCTTGAATAGCTGCAGTAACTGCATCTACTTGAACTCTTAAAGGCAAACTCTTCTCTTCTGACAAAGTATTTTCAGTGCCTGACAGTCCTCTGGATTTATCTGGAGGTGCTGTCGGTGGCAATATACGTACCGCATTGTAAGGCGGCAAACCTTCTTCGGGGGGTGCTAGGAGCGGTTGTTCATGCGTAGCTAATGCATCCATAACCACCCTCCAGGTTAACAAAATTGAAGAAGGGGCACGAGGCTCCTCGTGCAAAAATTTCCCTATCTTTCTCCAGCACTCTACTTTAATACTACCTCCCTCTGGATAACACGGAATATGTTTCCAAACATACTGTAATAAGTCCTCAATTTCTTTCTTTCCTACTTCATGTCCTCTACTATGAACTCCAAACTTAAAACTATTCCCAGTGATTTCTCTCATTTCCCTAAAATGCTTTGTCTGAGCTTTCGAGAAATCTCCCCCCATACTCACGAAAAGAATCTGTCTCCGTCCAGCGAAGAAGATGAGGGCCCAGTCGACGTCCGCGACGATGAGTATAGGATGCGGGAAACGTATAGCTTTCAAGCTATCACGCCAAAACGTATAGCCTTCCAAACTATCACGTCGGGGTCACCACTTGTGGTGGACTGACAATTGAAAAATGGGAGACGCAGGGAAGACGTCT
>NW_020770844.1:0-18144 GCF_900518735.1 Pseudonaja textilis | reverse complement strand
CCTATGTTATTATTCTACGTTTTGTTTGTTGGTGTATTGTTTTTTAAAATTAATAAAATTTGTTTTTGTTTTTTTTTTTAAAAAAAGAAGGAGCAATCCTGGCTAGTTCATGCCCAGGTTTCCTGCCCTCCTGAAAGGGCTCCCTGCAGATGGAGACCCTCAGTGGGCTCAGGGTCCCTTCCCAGAGAGCCAACCCTCCCCCGGGTCTCAGGTTGGGTCTCCTCTATGCTTTTCTGGGGCACATTGGGCCATTTGGGGGGGGAGTCAAGGGCCCACCCATCCCCCAAAAATGGGGAGCAAGGGGGGACGGTCCCAAAGCAGCAGCTGCATCAGACCGAAACAATCCCCAAAATTGGTCACCAGGAAGTTGCAGCCTGGGGATGAAAACCAACCTGATAGCAACCTGTCTGTCCATGAAGGTCCTGCAGTGAATATAGGAGACAACCTTCCTTCCTCCCTGGACCTTCCCCTCATCCACCCAGGGTCCTCACCCAAATCACCCCGGATAAAAAGACCCTGGTTGCAACTGGAGCCATGTGGGATCTCCTGCTTGGCCAGGACACAGAGGGTGCAATGGCTCAATGGGTGGCCTTTCTTTTTGCCCATCTTCAAGGAGGTTAATACCTCCAACCGTGCACCTGTGTGAGGCTGGGGGGGTCTCCTCTCTTCTTCCCACCCCACCCCATTCCGCTGCTTTCCTGGGTGGGGGCTGGAGGGTCCCCTTGCTCTGGCAAAAACCCCAGGGGCCTTTGGCAACAGAGTGAGGCTCCCTGGAAGCAGCAACCCAGGAGAGGCAGACTGTTGCAGGATGGCGGCTGGCTTTGCCCCCTCCGATCCAATTCCCGGTGGTCCTGGGGGCCTTGGGAGGAGATCCCGGGGGTCCCTCCAGAAGGAAGCCAGGGGAAAGTGGGAAAGGCTGGGGAGGGACAGCCTTTCCTCCTTGGGGCTGCAAGAGAGGCCAGGGGTCCTGGCAAGGCTCTCTCCCCAGAGGAGGAGGACTAAGAATGTCAGCCTTTTCTCCGTGTTTTTATGGGGGGGATTCAAGGATGAAGTCCAGGCCTCTCCTGTCCCTCCAGCAACCCCCTGAGGAGCAGGCCAGAAGCCCTCAATCCCCCATGGACCAGGGAAAGAGGCTGCCTTCAGAAGTGGGGGTGGGCTCTGTCCCTGGAGGTCTTCCAGGAAGGCCTGGACACTCCTTTACATGGAATGGTCTGGGGTCTCCTGCTTGGGCAGGGGGTTGGAATAGATGACCCCCAAGGTCCCTTCTGGCTCCATTCTGATGAGATCTTAAGGGCAGGAGCCTCTTTGTCAAAAATGGCTCTGAGGACAACATGGAGTCCTCCACTTACGAACATCTGTTTGGTGACTGAAGATACAACAGCACTGAGGAAAGTGACTTATGACCAGTCTTCACACTAATGACCATTCCAGCAACCCATGGTCACGTGACAAAAACTCAGGCATGTATTTATGACACTTGCAGTACCTTGGGGTCATTGGGGTCACTGGAAGACTTGCTTAATGACCGCATGATTTAACTAAACACCGCACTCATTTGCTTCACAACTGAGGCAAAAAAGTTGGTAAAATGAGACAGAACTTACTTAGCAACAAAAATTGTGGTCATAAGTGGAGGATTGCCTTTATTGCCTTATAGTTCCTTGAAATTTATCTCCAGAGACATTCAGGATCTCTTAGCCAGAATATTCACCTTTCTTCTCCCCACTTCTGCTCGCTTCTAGGGGGCCTGGAGCAAAGTCCTTGGTAGGACTTATTTCTGGGGCTTCCAGGGCTGGAAGCAGCCCGAGAGGACTGAAGTGAACCTGCAGGTGAAGACTTCAAGGTTTGCACTGCTGGGCTTCCCACCTTGGAGAGAAAATGAGAGAGAGACCCTCTTTCCTCTGGTGGAGTTTGAGACGTCCCCAAACTCCTGCTTGCAATTATTCACACGGTGCAGCCACAATGAGCCCAATTTCGTCAGGATGCAGCCTGACTCTCCCGTGGGGCTTCTCCTCCTTCCACATCTTCTGGACTCTGGTCTCAACTAGGGAAAAGAACCGACTTTAATCAGGGGATGGAGAGAGGATGGTGGATCTCATGGAGAAGCTTCTTTCACAGGGCAGAAGCAGCTATGGGAAAGGGGTGCTAACTAGGTCTCCTTGGATGAGAACATCTAAGCAAGAAGCCCTAGAGACCTCTGCCTTCTCTGGCTTGGTGGGATGGCCAATGGCTCTCATGGAGATTGTCAAACAACATAGTTGGATCTTAGCTCCCACACCAGCCATCTTACCATTTTGCCTATTCATTCTCTCATAGATACACTATTAGCTGCTCTCAGTATGAATAAGGTATCAAATTCATTGGCAGTGGCTGAATAACAAATTCCTCTGAATAATTTTCAGAGTTCCCTTTAGCAAGATTTATTGAGATGAAGAGAGTTGCAAGGATTACAGTCATTCAAACATTTCCCATTGAAAAATGTAAACATGATTTCTTTGATTCCTGCACATTATCTAAGTTGAAATAATTAGTGTCTACTTTGAGATAAAAGGAAATGTTATAATTCTTTAAATGTCATGGTGTTATGTCTTATGTTTTTACAAATGTTCTGGCTGTGAGATGCTCCTTTGTGTTCAGCTCTGGCCTCAGAAGGATAATGTAGCACTTGGGGATGAAGATGCAGACCAGCAGACCAGCACTGGAGGCCAGGATGGAGAAGACCTGCACAGCTACCATGTATTTCCCTTTGGTGCTCAGGTAGGTGGGCACAAAAGTCACCCAGACACTGCAGAAGACCAGCATGCTGAAGGTGATCAGCTTGGCTTCGTTGAAGGCCCCGGGCAGATTCCTGGCTAGGAAAGCCACTGTGAAGCAGACGGCAGCCAGGAAGCCCATGTAGCTGAAGGTGACATAGAAAATGACAACGGCCCCTTGGTTGCATTGCAGGATGATCTCTCCAGGCTGGGAGTGGAGGTCAGAGTCAGGGAAGGGGGGAGAAGCTCCCAGCCAGATGGAGCAGATGATCACTTGAACACCAGAAGAAGATAGGATGATGGAGTTGGCCAAATGCTTCCCCAACCATCTCTTTGCTCGGTTTCCTGGTTTTGTGGCCAGGAAAGCCAGCACCACCGTGATGGTTTTGGCCAAGAGAGAAGAAACGGCAACTGAGAAGATGATGCTGAAGATCATTTGTTGGAGAAGGCAGGTGGCTTTTCTTGGTTGACCAATGAAGAGAGAAGAAGACAAGAAGGAAAGCAGGAGGGAGACCAGGAGGATGTAGGAGAGGTCCCGGTTGTTGGCTTTGACAAGGGGAGTTTCTCGATATTTAATGAAGATGATTAAAACAAGGCTTGTGGTTAGGAACAAGAATAGGGCAAAAGAAACCAGGATGGTGCCCAGAAGTTCTTCATAAGACAGGAAGGTTATCACTTTGGGGATACATTGGACTCTTTTTTTATTTGGGAATTTATCATCTGGACATTTGGTGCATTTTTCTGTGTCTGAGAAAAAAAAACAACCCCATATTTCTTTGTCCTTTGCATTTCAAGATATATTATACATTCTTTGGGAACAAGTGATTATCAGGAGCATTTTCCGGGATGGATTTCTTAATATTTCCAGAGACAAAAAAATAAGTATTATCACTTTTTTAAAATATATAGCTACAGTATATTTTTGATAGGCTGTGAAATTGAGGGAAGCTTTGGACTTGAAAGATTTCCTTTGTAATGTTCAGAATATTGATAGGAACCTCCTTACTAAAGGTAAATAATGAATCAATTAATCTTTCTAGAGAAACTTACGTGCAAGATGGCAATTCTGGTGGTACTTCGGAGCTGGTAGCAGATCAAGTGACTGTTGCAAATAATTTGAAATGGCCATTGGAGCAGTGGTGATACGGGTGCAGACACATACAAGCATAACTATCCATGCCACCATATTGTGTATCTCATACATCAGCAACACCTTTTCAGTGTTCCTCAAAGGGAGCCCATGTAGACTGCATTGCAAGCCTCCTTTCAGGAGGTGGACCTAAACCAATTCCTCGTGTTTCAAGGAACTCAGGTGTTTCTAGAGAAGTAAATGTGGAAGGAAGGACACATCCAAGCTAAAAAGAAGAAATATTTTCTCTGGCAGTAGTAAAGCTTGTCCAATCTGCCACAGCCACCTCTCTCTATCTAGCCCTTCCTTCACAGTCTTTTTGCTCTTCTGTTTAGATAAGAAATGAGGCATTTCGGAAATAAACCAGAAACCAATTAAGCTTAAAAGTGTGTTTTAATTCACACTTTCATGACAATTGTCTCGATGGATCCAGTTCCATCAGGCCTCCCATTTTCCTCTGGTGTCACCCACCTTTCTGAGTGGAGAAGGTCCCCTCCGGACAAGAAATGCAGTCGTAACAGCAAACTGGCTCTCCTTCTCGAGCCCTCTTGACAAATCCAGGATGACAACTTACCACACATTCAGATTGAGGAAAGGACTGAGCAGAAAAAAAACAGGTTTGCCAAAGGAAATGTGTTAGGACTCTCTGTCCTTGGAAAATGGAGGTAAAAATGGATATTAGACAAGATATTAGATATTAGCCTCTGGTCTTCACTTAAGTAAATACAAAATCTCTCACTTTTTACAAATGGCTGGAGATATAACTTCTGGAAAATTGTTCTTTAGTTCCTCTCTTTTGCTTTTGGCATCTCACATTGCCAAAAGAAAAGGACTTTATTAAATAGAAAAGTCTGGAGAGATGGAAACAGTGGTGGGATTGTACTGATTCTGTCCAGTTCCATAGAACCGGTTGTTATGACTCTGCGCAGTTCGGACAACTGGCAAATTGAACCACTGACTGGCCCCGCCCCTCTCTGCCCGCCTGTCCCCTCCGCGCCCAGTCAGTCTTTATCATGCATGCATGGCATCGCCTGCAGCCTGCTTTTGCCCACTCGCCAGTCCAGCCATTGCTGCATGCCTCCCGCTGTGGCCCTGCCTGGTCTCCCTGGGTGAGGGAGTCTCTGCAAGCTCCGGGGCCCAGTCACCTACCTGCCACTGCCGGTCACCTTTACTACCCCATCCAACTAGCCTTTTGCTGCCGCCACCCGCTGCCCTCTTCCCCAGCAGGGAAGGCCCAGCAGCTGTGGTGAATCCAGTCGGGGGGCGGGATGCAGACTGGTGTGAACTTGAGCTACATTTCGCTGTACTGGGAGACATGTGGAGAGGCTCGTGTTCTCCTACTGCTGGGAGAGCAAGAGAGTCTTTCCCAGCACAGTTCCAGGTTGCAGAGAGAAACAGGATTTAAACAGGATTCAAACAGGCTGCTTTTTGCTGCCCAGATCCACCTATTGGAGGGGAAGTTGCAAACTTTTTGCTGTGTTGGGAAAGACTCTCTTGCTTTCCCAGCAGCAGGAAAACATGAGCCTCTCCACCTGTCCTCGGGCACAGCGCAATTTAGCTGGGATTCACCGCAGGTGCTGGGCCTTATCTGCTGGGGGTTAGGGGTCCAGGTGGAAGTGGCAAAAGGAAAGTGGGGGGTGGGTGGGGGCGTAAAGGTGACCAGCAGCCCAGTCATACCCATGTCGGCAAGAGGTGTTGTCATTTGGAAATTGATGGAGAATTTGGGGAAAGAGATGGATTGTCCTATAGTGGCCCGCACAGGAGCGCCGTTGAGAAGTGAGAAAGTGGCCTTCTTGTGGTCCCACCTGGTGTTCAGGCTGGAGGTGAGCCACAGGAAGTCAGAGCACTGAGGGAAAGGGGGATTGCCAGGGGGAGCTGCCCTCTCTGTGCCAAATTGGGACCATTTAGGGTAGTCCTAGGGATTGGGTGAGTCGAGCCGCAGCTCCTTGCCTTCTTAGCTCAGGGAATGGCCTTTTTGTGCAGGAGGAAGACTGCAGATGGGGAAGGTCTACCTGAGTGACTCATCCGCCGTCTTCACCAGATTATTTGGACACTTACAAGAGAGCACAGCTAAAGGCACTGCTGTCACATGTCAGCCCAGACCTCACCCTGCGGCTCCGTAAACACCAAAGAAGTGGGAGATCAGGTGAACCTGTAGTGCAATGCTCACTTGGATCTCGGCCGCTCCAGGTCATCTGACCTCAAAGCCCTTTAAGAGCTGCTGTTTCCAGGTTTCTACTCGCCTGTGCTTGGTCGCCACCTCTTCACCTTGCTGTAGCGGTTGGCCCTGCCCCTCACCCTCTCCTCCCTCGCCTGGCCTAAGAAGGTGAGGGTGACGGTGGGGGTTAGTGAAGCGGCTGGGTCCCTATCTTCCTGACTCTTTCTCCCACTCTGTGCTTGTGTCTCCCTGAAAGCCGCAGCATGGCCAAGCCAGCAAGCTCTCCTTGGCGCTCTTCATTACTTCTTTCATTTCTTGTTTTTGGGATCCAGACTGGCTGAACAATTGCCAGACCACAGTGGAAGCGTCCCTTCGGGCGACCCTCCTCCTCCTCTCGTAACTGGCTGTTGTGGCAGGGCCGGGAGGGTGCACGTGCATGGGGACATGCTCCTCAAGCACATGCCAAAGCACAGCAAAACCTGGTATGGGGTGGGTGGCTGCTCACTTGAGGAGCGAGAATCTCCCCACACAACTGCACCTTCCTGATCCATCTACAGCTGCCGGGTGTGAGAGGAGGAGGAAGAGGAGGAGGGTCACCCGAATGGACGCTTCCACTGCGGTCTGGCAATTGTTGTTCAGCCAATCTGGATTCGAAAAAGAAGAAATGAAAGAAGTAGCGAAGAGCACCAAGGAGAGCTTGTTGGCTTGAGGGAGACACACACACATTCACAGATACACACACACACACAGAGTGGGGGAGAGAGGGGGGAAGATAGATACCTGGCCGCGTCACTATCCCCCACCATCACCCTTACTGCTCCCACTGCTCCATTTTGTGAACCATCTATTGTTGAGTATCTCCTTCAAACTGGTGAGAAACCCACAAGGGCTGAAGAATGTGTCAGTAAAAACTTCAGGTTTGTTTGCTCCTTGTGCCCAAAGTAGCAAAGAAAAAAGGGAATTCTGTTGACCAGGGCCTGAATTCAGATAAATTTGAATCATGATTGGGTGGAGGTCCTTTTGGTCCCATTGGGAGAGAAGCTTTGTCCTGCTTGGGGAAAAGTGTCCCCTGAAAGGGCCGGTTCATAGTTGGGGAGGTTCTTAAAGAGACCAGACCTGGTCAGACTTATCCATGCCTCTCTTTTACACACACACACACACACACACAAAGTGGGGGAGGAGGGGAAGACAGGGAAAGAGGCAGAATGAGAGAGAGATACAGAGAGATACAGAGAGGGGGAAAGAGAGAAAAAGAGAGGGAAAGAGGGAAATCAAGGGAATGAGAGAAGAGGAAGAGAGAGACAAGAAAGGAAAGAGAAAGAAATAAAAGAGAGAAAGGAAGCAAAAGGATAGACAAAGAAAGGGAGAGATGGAAGGATGGGACAAAGAAAGAAAAAGAAAGAAAGAGATGGAGGGAGGAGAAAGTGAATGAGATATATGGATGGATAGATAAATACATGGAAGGAGGGAGGGAGAGAGACAGAGAAAAAAGGAGAGGACGGAAGGACACAAACCCTGGCTTCAGAAGACTCTTTGAAGCAGCACAGCAATCTAGGGCTGGCCTGCAAGGGATCTCGGAGGTCATCTAGTCCAATCCCCTGCTCAAGCAGGAGATCCTTACAGAATCAAAGAATAGCAGGATCAGAAGGCTGTGTGCGCTTGTGTGTTTGTGTTTATGGCTGTCAAAACTCCAAAACCAGGTCAAGGAGCTCTGGGGAGATCAGTCATAAATTAGAACACTTGCTAAGCAACTGGCCATTAAGCAAGGACCAATTTTATTTGTTTTCCCAGTCACATGGCCATCTGGCTATGCCCATCTGGTCACATGGCCACCAAGCCACACCCATAAATTAAGCCACGCCCACAGAACCGGTTGTTACAAAATTTGAATCCCATCCCTGGATGGAACTGAGAAACAGTTTCAGCATTAAGTGATAACCAGCCGGTTCCTTCTCATGACCCCATTAACACACATTTCTCCCCTCTCCTTACACCCATAATTTGAAGGTGTGATATCAGAACAATCTTGATAATTTCAGGTGATAATTTCAGGTGAAAGCCTTGGAGCTGCTTCCTACGAGCAGAAGGCCCATTGCTCCATCCCAGGGAGGGTGAAAGGGAGGCATGGAGTGCTCTGGCCAGGTCTGGCCTCCTTAAGAGCCTCCCAGATTATGGAGCTGCCCCTTCAGGGGACACTTTTCCCCAAGCAGGATGAGAGGAAGCTTCTTTCCTCCAATGGGGCCAAAAGGACCTCCGTCCAATCCCAATTCAATCCCATCCGATACGGTCCAAGCCTGGATTCAGGCCCCGGTCAACAGAATTGCCACCTTCGTTGCTCTTCTGGGCACAAGGAGCAAACAACCAGAAGCTACTAGGGACACATCCCCCAGCCCTTGTGGGTTTCTCAACCCTTTGATGGAGACCCTTAATTGTACGTGGTCCACAAAATGGAACAATATCGAAGCCTCCTAAGCAGCCTAAGGGAAAAAAATCCAGTTTCTACTGCCCAGATTCAGTTCTCGGTGAAGGTCAACCACCTTTGGGGAATAGCATCAGCCCTCTTGAAATGGGACCTCAGGCTTTGGAAAACAGAGGAAAGACAGCAAAACTTTCTCCTACCTTGTTGAGCACCTTTAGTTGTGAAAGAACATCTTGGTTGATAGAAAGTCTCTGTCTTACAAAATACGCCACAGTCACTTCCCTGGGAAGAACCAAGAAGCCCATAATGAACAGATCTACTGCTACCTCTCCATTTGGGTCCATGTAGAGTTTAAGGTCTGAAATATTGACAAACTCATTCTTCTCCAGGAAAGGATGGAACTAGAATGGGAACATGCAGAAATTTTAAAAGCAGAAAACTTTGTTTCTTATTCCAGACGCTTTTTCACATTTGAATCTTTCTCCTGTAGTTGTCTAATTTACACACATGCTTCATTAGGAAAATAGATGTTGCCACTATCTTACAAGTGAAGGGAAAAAAGTTCACAAAAATTTGTTGATCATATTTTGAGAATATAGATTTTGACAAAATATAATTGAACAACATAAAAAAGGAGATTTATGAATTCCCTGAAAGCAACACGTTGCTTATCAGAAACATGGATTTCAGAAGAAGAAAATTGTCAGGGTAATCCTCTTCCAGGAGGCTCAGACAGGAAACCTGAGCTAGGCCCACTTCGCTGTAATGCTGCACTGACAGGATTTGGGCAGCCAGAAAGTACAAATCTCCCACGGACTCTTTTTTATGCAGCTGTAGGTGTCCTCCTCTTATCTGGTTCTTCCCCAGGCAGAATCTCTCCTCCACCCCCCAAAAGTCATTCCCTCCTATCACGGCCCTTTCTAAATGGATTGTGGGAAAGGGGGGGATATAACTTATGTGCTCTATGCAAGTCATCCTCACATATTATTTCACTTCCTAAGTACATTATGGAAATACTGCTGATATAACTCGATCTCAGGAAAGAGTAATAAACAATTTTGTGATGTGATCAGAAACCTAGTTAAGTGAGGGGTGGATGGTATGATAAGTGGATAAAAACTGATTTAAAAATGGTACTCAAATAATATTTAGTTTTTTAAATTTTTGTCATGAAAGTGGGAAGATATAACATTTTGTCGTTAAGTCAGCAATTTTTCTATGTTGTCATTAATATAATAGGATTGATAAATTGCTATTATACAAGATTTATAACAATTCTCAGGCAAATATACTTTTATGTTATTTAAGCATTACCAAATTTCCAGAAAAATATTTATGATTTCTTCCTAGAAACAACTGTATGACTAAAAAGCAGTAGAAAACTATCTGAGTTTTAGGATTTGATAAATTATAGTATCTCATATAAGAACATTAGTGATGCACTGGGTGAAGGATTGTGCCAAGCTTGATAAGTATATAAGGGAGACAGTTTGGATGAAGGATTGTGCCAAGCTTGATAAGTATATAAGGGAGCCAGTTTGCTCTACTGATTAAGTGTCCAAAGTAGAAAGCAAGAGGCTGTGAGTTCAAGATCCGCCTTGGTCATGAAGCAGACTGGGGGATTGGGGGCCAGTCTCTCAGCCCAACTCAACTCACAGGGTTGTTGTTGTGGGGAAAAGGAACACACAACTACTCATTGGTACTCAGCCCCCGTGGCTTCTGCAGGGAAGGGCTTTTAAGGATGGGGGATGAGTTAGTGGACTTCCTGAACTCAAACAAGGTCTTAAAGATCTGGAAATCCAACAAGATGGGGCTGCTCTTCCCAAGAATGTTTATTTGAGCAGCCTTTAGAGCAATGAGATATTTATATCGAATAACCGTGCCAAAAATCCAAAGGGAATTAACCTCCAAGAGCTGCAATGGAGTTCCCAGAGCCGTTTCAGGGGACTGATACAAAGAAAGAGTGCCTGAACTGAGACTGGGCCCCTGTGGACACGGGGCCCCTTGAACTGCAGCTCACGGACTGCTATGCTGCATCTCCTAACAGGACTCAGGGATTCACTTTGTGACGCCTCTCCTAATAAAATATCTAGGAAATTTGGAACTCTTTTATGTGCAACTGCAGTTCTCAGATCAATAGGAAGGAGTTTCTCTGAATGGGGCCAAATTCTGCTCTGCAGTAAAATGGATAGGTTGAAGGAGGAAGCTGTGTTGGAGACATTTGCCATCTTGAGTTATTTGTAAATAAATACATGTTTATGAAAACAATCCCAAAATCGTACTTGACTGCAACCTGAAACTGAGTCTTGAGAGAAGACAAGAAGGAGATTATGAGAGCAGCTCCTCCAACTTACAACATCTCTTAGTTGGACAAGGGAGGATTCAAGACTCTTCCAATGACTGAAAAAGGTGTTGGGAGTTAAAACCCTCCTCTCTCCTAGGAAAATGAAATACTTTACGATATACTAAAAAGGGAGAATATATTTCCCCTAAAAAGAAAAGTAGAAACTCAGAGAGCCTGAAACTCAGGCCCCCCACACTTGCTAATGGACCATTACTCTGGCCTAGGCGACTCTATTTTACATAACAAAGATCTACTCCAAGTAAAGCTATATAGGAATTGCCCAAAGCCCTTTCATTACATCACCATCCAGTCAGGCTCAACCAAGCCTGGGACTCAGGACAGCCTACAGAGTTGCCCCTGCAAGGCCCCATGGGAGTCTGACAACTGATCAGAATACAAGCTCAAATTCAAATCACAACAGAGGGCATAAAACAATTGCACTCTCAGCATCTCAGCCCTTCTTTCCTCAACCAAGGCATGTGCTCCTGTCCACCATTAAACCATCTTCCAAGCAGTCACCATGTTTCCAGCGTCTTTCTTCCCCACTTGGAACTGAACCCAGAAGGAGATTGCTTCCAACAGAGGCTAGACAGAAACTTCAGATCTGCTCCCTGTTATTCCGGAGCGTCAGACAGGAGCAATTAGATGGTGCAAATCTCTTGATCTTTTGCAGCACAAGAAGGTTGAGGTGTTCCCCTCCTTCTCCTTTGGGTTCCTTCTCCAAATGATCTCAGATTATTGGATCCCTATCGGGACCCCCCATACCTGCCATGGCTGCAGCCTCGGAGCCCCCAACCTCTTTTCTCCCTCCTTCCTTCCCCTCCTCGATCTGGAGGAATAAGCGGCATTCATGGCTTGGGCCAGAGTCTTTGTGAGACTGTATGAATGGGGGTCACTTTCGATCCGTTTCCTGTTCCTTTTCTCCTGGGTCTCCAGTGGGGCTTTCTGGGTACATCTTCTGCGGCCTTTGACAGAAAAGATGTGCTTGGAAAGGGAACAGCGAAAATAATGATCTTGAAACTGATCTTCCACAAAGAAATCGGGTTCAAAGGCAGCTTCCATTGGACTTTCTTTCGACAGATAACCAAATTTCAAAATACTATGGATGTATTTGAGAAATACCTCCTTCTTTATTATATCCGATAAAAAATTTGTGAGGATCCAGACTTTCCCTTCAATGGGTCCTGGCAAATGCATAAGTGCTAAATGGAAAGGAAGAATTCTGTTCCAGACAGTAATAAATTCCATAAAGTGAATAAAGACATTGACTTGTCTCCACTTAGAAAGGGCCTCCAGGAGAGCTACTGTTTCTGAGAGCAATTGTGATTTAACCTCTTGTGCAGTTCTTGTGAATCGTTGTGATATAACCACACAAATTCCATTCCTGACAAGCATCGGAGGGAAAGTCCTCATGAAATTATCTCCATTCTCTGTGTCTGTAGCAAAGAGGCCAATCAGGGTCCATCTGAAATAGAGGAGCAGCTGGACGATTGCTGGGTAGTGGAATCCTTCTTTGGGGAGCATCTGGTGGAAAAAGGGGAATCTCCTTTTATCACTCAGAGCTTCTGAAGGAATTAGAGCAGTGATCTGAAAAAGTAATGAAAAATGCTGCGTTATAATGGGGCCCAGATCAACTCCAAAATATTAGTTATTGACAAACCCAATTTTGTTTTGATGAATATATAAGAATAGTTTGTTCCTTAGTCATGGTTTAAAATATTTAACACAGAATATTAACAAGATTGTATATAAAAATGGAACGCAAAATCATATTAAACAAAAACAACAATAAAAAATGCAATGTAAATTTCTGTGTCACCCATACAATTTCAACAATTAGATTCAAATTAGCAGATGTTAGATAAAATGTCTGGATCTAAGATATAGGGCTGTATTATATGCTATTTTTGAGTACTAAAACCTCTTTCTCAGCTTCTATATCCCAAATTCTTTGTTAAACAATTTTTTAGCTTCTTCTCTAGATGTACAAGAGACTAAGAGACCACAACTACTAACAGAAATTGACAGTTGTACAATCTGATCAGTGTTTAATTGAAATTTTGTCTGTTTGGGGACTATGTCTGTTTCATCATTTTAATTTTAACCCAATAATTATATACCCTGAATTTATACAATGCAGAAATTGTGTAAATTAACAATTATCTATGAGGATAGGAGCTGAACTCCTTTTATCCATTGCAAAGATACTCTTCTTGGTCTGAATATTTTTTATACATAGACAGGACTATTGCCAACTTGATTCCAATTGGATAAGGCAGATATTATTGATATGTGAAAATGAATATGCTAATGGAGGACCTCAAAACCTGGATAGTTTTTCAATAGTAGAATATTCAGTAGAATATCCTCTATAGGGACCTTATGGCTCTTCAGGTCTTTAATGGTGAACTTGAAGATGAATATAATAGGCTAAGACATAGTTATGTTCCCTAATATTCTGAAAAACAGCTCTTGAATTCTATGAAGATATTGGATCTGTTGTTCATCCACCCCACCCCTCTCACCTTAGATAGAGAAAAACACACACAAACCTCTGGGACTTTGTAGGTGCCTACAAATGTTGACATCTGGATGGAGATGTCCCTGGCAGTTGCATCAATCAGAGCCAGGAGGTTCTCCTTCCTCCCACAGCCGTAGTTGGGGACATTGCCTTCTCCAGTGGAAAGAATGTCCAGCAAGACATCTGAAGTGCGTAAAGTGCTTATATAGTTGTCATGGATGTTGTAACCAAGTGTGAGATTGTGCAGGAGCTGGGAATTCTTGTTGACCGTTTGAATGGCAAAAATTAATTGTTGGGTCATTTCTAAATCAGAATTCTCCCTATTGTAAAAATAATTTGTAAAAAAAAATTTTTTAAATATATTTTTTAAAAATAATCCAGTTTCGTTCACCAGATTACAAAAAAGATGTTGAGTCTCTAGAAAGAGTACAGAGAAGAGCAACCAGGATGATTAGGAGACTGGAGACTAAAACATACAACGAACGGTTGCAGGAACTGGGCTTGGCTAGTCTAGTAAAGAGAAGGCCAAGGGGAGACATGATAGAGGTCTTCCAATATTTGAGGGGCTGCCACAGAGAGGAGGAAGGGGTCAAGCTATTTTCTAAAGCGCCTGTAGGCCAGCCAAGGAATAATGGATGGAAATTGAACAAGAAGAGATTCAACCTGGAAATAAGGAGAAACTTTCTGACAGTGAGAACAATCAACCAATAGAACAGAAGTTCCCTCAGGAAGTCGTGGGAGCACCATCGCTTGAGACCTTCAAGAAGAGATTGGACTGCCATCTGTCAGAAATGGTGTAGGATCTCTTACTTGACAGGAATAAAGCAAAATAAAGCAAAAGAGGGAAGCCATGGAAAATAACAATCATTCAGGAAATTAGACAGGTCCTGAGGTACAACAAAAAGTGAAATAAGAAGAAAAGGAGAGTGTTAGAATTGCACATGGAGAGAATGCAACTCCATCACCCTGCATGACTTACGAAGGAGAAGGTATCGAAGGAGGGCTATTGAAGGGCAACATTATAGGCGACACGTATGTTTCAGTTGTGACCACACCAATGAGATGGTCTCCAGGCCTGTAAAAGCTCCATGGATTGTACCCATCCTGGTGCTCCAAACTCAGTGGGCATTTCCTTCTCAGCTTCCCACAGACTGATGTGGACACCAGCAGCAGCAGCAGCAGAAGCAGGAGGTCCATCATTCATAGCATTAATCAATCCAATTCCTGTTTCTAACACAAACAACAGGAACAGTTGGAGAAATGCAAAGACTCCGAGAAGTGCCAGTGGATTTCCTGATCTAAACAGAGAATCACTCAGTTTCATCTGCAAAGGAGAGAAAGGTGCAATCAAGAGCAGAGCCTGTACCTGTCCCAAAACTTGGTCCCAGAGAGCTTCACCAAGAAATTTATCCTTTTCTGATACAAGATCCTTTGCATGTGGCTTCAGTCTAATGCCTGCATCAAAGTCAAAAACTGGAGATATAGCATCACAGGTCTCAAAGGCCCAGATGGTCATAATTACAGTGAGAAGCAACTTCACCTTTTGGGATCCTGAACTTTTTCCGGGCTCCATTTGCAGAGGAGAGGCTGGAATAAAACATGTTAGTAAAAATTATAGATACACCCCTGGGATCATTGTTCTGTTGTGGTTGTGGTCCTTCCTCCCAGTCAGGGCAAGTCCAGAAAGTGATGCTGGGGAAGAGAGTTCAACACTCAGGGAATTGACTTCTGCTGTCCTTCAACATGGCCTCTTGTCTCCAGAGATTGCTGGGGAAGGTCACTCAGAGCAATGGGGTTTGGTGCCATTTCTAAGTTAATGCCATTTAATTCCAGTGTTGCCTGTCTTCTAATGACAATCGGCACCCTTGATCTCTGCCCAAGGTTAAGAGTATTTGGAATTTTGTTCTATGTCATAATCCTATATATTGATCTTAATTGCAGCCGATTTTAAAATTGCTTGTGCCTGAAGAGAAATTTCATTTCCCATCTTTTCTAGCAATATTAATTTTGGGATAAGAGCTCATTAAGAAGCAGGAAACTGACAACTTGTGGACTAGATCATTGGGTAAATAGAGAGAAAGTTATAGAATGGATGGAAATTTTTATTTTTATTTTCTTGTCATTCCTGTGTTATCTTATCCTGTGTCATGTTCCTATAATACACCAAGATTCTTTACATTGTGATGTTTCTTAGTTTTTTAAATAAAGAATGGACTGTAAAGTCTGCAGCTGAAATCTATCAATCCAAATCTGTCTGTCTGTCTGTGCATCCATCCATCCATCCATTAAATTTACTGGCCACCCATCATATCACAGGGAAACCCTACAAAGATGTCAGTGATGCCCACAGTGTGGTGGATGGTACAACCTGATTTCTAGCGACATGATTTCTGGAGATCTGGTGGCTCTTCCTCTGTTGTGGGGAATCTTCTATTGGGGGGGAGGGAGCCCTTTGACCTTCCCAATTTCTGGGGCCGAGACTTTCTATACCAAAAAACCTCCAAGGGCTTTGAAGGTGCTGTTGGAACTCCTTTGTTCCTGGTTTAGTTGAATTCGTTGTTCAGGGAGGATGTTCCTTCACTGGGGTGGGGGTGGGGGTGGGGACATTAACCTGGACTTCACAGTGGCATGTTTCACTTCTGATGACCATAAGAAACCATGTTTTCTGCATTCTGCAAGCCGGCCAATGACTGAGGGTCTCTTCAGGTTGGTCTGCATGAGTGTTTTTCAAACTTGAAGAGGAATGGACTTCAACTCCCAGAGTTCCCCACCCAATAATGCATGGACTTCATCATGCTGGGCAGGGAATTCTGGGAATTAAAGTCCCTTCATCTTCAACTTCCAAGTTTGGAAAATGCTGGTCTACCTTTTTCCTTGAGGTGAGGAGTTGAAGCCCTGCACCAAGACTTGGCTAACTCACAGATTGCTCAATCTATTTTCTTTCTTTCTGTGTGTCTCCCTCCCTCCCTCTCCACTCTCCCTCCCAGGTAACCCCAGATCCCCCTCTGAAGACCCGGCCCTGCTTGGCTTCTTTCTGACAGGAGCCTCTTCTGGAAAGACACACCCAAGTGAGGCTGGAGAAACCCCGGGGCTGCGTCCCCCCAGCATTCAACCAGGGATTCATAAACCAGGTTAGTCTCTTCCCAGAAATGGGGGCCTCCCTCAAATCCCTTCCACTTTCCTAGCCCTCTCTATGGATCTAGGCTTTGCTTTCCCCTGAGTGCCCCATGTATGAAAAAAAGTGGCAGCGGAACATGGGACTTGGGCTTCCCTCTTCTCAGGACTTGCCTGACCTCTACATCGGAAAAAGAGGCAGGGGAACTATTTGGATTTTGGGACTAAATAGGCATAATGAAATGCTGAAGTTGAACATGTTAAAAAGAAAGGATAGCTAATAACTGGAATTAATGAAATTAATGAAAGTTTAAAAAGTTTAAAAAGGGAAAAGAAGGGGTGGAACGTGGAAACAGAACTGAGCCCGCCACTTAATGGCAAACGGAAAATTTCAGTGACTCTTTGAAAAGTGCTTGGTCTTTTTAAAATTGGAATTTGAAAGGAAACAAAAGGAATTCCATTATAATAAAATAAAAACACTGAAAAGTGAAATACTAGAATATTACAAGGGAAAAAAGATACATGCCCTGGGATTATTTGGTGACTTTTGGAAAAAGTTGGAAAAGAAATCAACAGAAGGAATCTGGAAACAAAGATTTATGGACACTGACTGTTGAAATTTAATATAAAGGACGCTGGTTGCAATAAACTACTAGACAATTGGATTGGACATAAATACTAAAGAAAGGAAAATAAAAGAAGTAGTGTACAAAATGGGAGAAATGTGTGTGGAAATAAAATTGCAACAACAAAATAGGAAGGAAATGATGAAAGAAAGCTTGGAGATGTACAGCATTATACTACAAAAATTAGAAATGGTAATGCAGATTAAGGAAGAACAAAGAGAAACCGAGGGGGAGGAGTGAAATAAAGAGGAAACCAGCCCTAAAGAACAAGTGGAACAACATTAAAACAGGAAAAAAAGAATTAAAGTTAAAAATGTGAGGTTTGATGTGATAATTAAAGGGGGAATTGTTTGGAAAATTAAACAAAGGAAAAGGAAACAGCAGAAGAGGGAATTACAGAGGAGAAATCAAGAGAGGGAGGGGGATAAAATAAATAATTGGAATAAGAAATGGAGAGAAATTATAAAGGAAAAAAGGGGAATTACGAGAAAGGACCAGAAAATGATGGGAAGTGGAACACAAACAACAATGAAAAAAAATTATATAGTCAGGAGAATGAGACAGTGGGTAGAAGAAGAAGAGGAAGGGGGATTCTGCAAGGTAACGTGTCGTGATATATAAGAACATAGATTTGAAAATGGAAAAGAATGGAACTGATATTTTTCTTTTAAGGATTATTGTTAAACCAGACATAGATTTAATTGAAATAGATATGGAAATTGGGAATTTACTGTAAGAATATTAATTTATATTTAATAAAGCAGTTAATAAAGTTAAAATGCAGAATTGTAATGGAAAGACTATTATCAGTTTCTAAAATTGAATAAATATTTTTGGAATAGATGATTTAGAATGTAATTGAGAAAAAAAATACCATGCGGAATCTCATACACATATACATATATGTTATGTCTCACCTATATTCATAGATGAGAAGACAAGGTTTCGAAAATTCAAACTATTCAAGCAGAAACAAAACCGAATTCAAAAGGATTAAATTAGCACAGTTGTCCAGTCCTTGGCAGACTTCCCAGAACCTGTCAGGCTAATCAGAATTGTCCATAACTCACAAGGCCACTT
>NW_020770843.1:0-18153 GCF_900518735.1 Pseudonaja textilis | reverse complement strand
GGGAAAGTATGTTGTATACCTTTTTATTTTGGGCCTGCCCATCTGTGAATTTGGTCCTACTCCACACAAAATGTCACACAGACACCCCCAAAATACACTAATCTGAAAGGTAATCTGGAAAAACAACAACCCTGAAATGTCCTTAACAACTCGTAAATGTTTTTTTGTTTAAGATCGCCCTGTGTTTTAGACTTCCAAAATCATGATGTCTGACATTGTATTTAAAATGTACTAAGAAAGCACAGTAGGTGCACAATATAATGGCTTGTTAATTGGTGCTCGCCTTTGGGAACATCATACACCTGTGCTACAGACTCGGCACCAGTTGCCAATTGGTTTCCAAGTGGAATATATAATGTTGGTTTTAACCTATAATACGGCTGGACGCTGAGCTACCCGCAGATGCCTTCTCCAACCAAATCAACCCCTCACCATGTCCTGGCAAGGGGGGAGGAATGCTGATGGTCTCTCATTTCTCAAAAAAATCAGGAGATGTCATTTTTTTTTTGTCACAGTACTTGTGCATTGGAGAAGCCTTGCTCTGATTTTAATAGTCTTCTGGAAGATGCTCAAAGCAGCTTTTTTTCCTTCCTGGAGGGCTTTCTTAGTTTAATGGAATGATACAATTCTACCCGGTCATTTGATGTTGCTTTGGCTGTTTTTAGAATGGATGTTGATTTTCTTTTCTCTAATTACTTACTTTGATTATGAGGAATGCTTTATGATGTTTGATTATGTGGTTTGCCTGCTTGAGTTTTGCGACTGCAGTGGCATAGAAATCTCACAACTTCTGTTTAAAATCCATTTACTTATACAATATGTAATTTTATTTTATTTTATGTACACTGAGAGCATATGCACCAAGACAAATTCCTTGTGTGTCCAATCACACTTGGCCAATGAAGAATTTTATTCTATTCTATTATATATTTGTATTTACCTTTTTTAAATTAATAAACAAAACAACAGCAATCCAAATAGTTAAAAACAATCCCAATAACAATCAAAATGCAGTGCAGCAGAGGTCCAAATACATCTTTTACAGACAAACAGCAAATAGCTAACCAATGTAACTCACCTAATCCCCCAATCCCAGTATTTGGGAAAAGTTGGGTCTTTCAAGCATTGCAGGTAAGCAGCAGGGTCAGGGCAATCCAAATCTTGAAAGAATGTGCTATAAATACTGCATCACAAGTTTTATGCCATGACCGAGAGGACAGTAGGATGGTACCGCTAAATGGGAGGGGGGGATGTATTTGTATGTGAGAAAGACCTTGGGCAAAGAGATGCTGTCTAAGGAAAGATCGATTAGGTAAGACAGGGTACATCATGTAGCTGCATAACAGGTAGAAAAAAGAGGCTCAGAAGGGATCCTCCATAAATTCTCAGCCTGCAAAAGAAAATAGCGAGATATTGGTACTTTCAGATTTGCAGAATTCTGTTAATGAAGCCTTACTTCATCTGGTCTATTTCCCATCTGGGAGAGGAAATGGGTAGATTGACAGGCCCTGAGCATCCCCACTCTGTCAGCATTGGATAAGCAGAAACAATCACAAAGAAGAGTCCCAGAAGCTGAGCTTGTGACAGGCAGGGCTTTATAGATGACAGTACCTGGAATTTGTGCCAGTAATTCACCAGGGGCCTGTTCAACCCACAGAGCAATGATATTACATGGGCATACTTTAAGTGCATTATGGTAGGGAAGCAGTGGTGATATTCTACCGATTCGGCCCGGTTTTGATGTACCAGTAGCGCCAAAGAGCAGCGGAGACCGAACTAGTTCTCTACGATGCTCTGCTGTTGGGCCTGCTCACCTGCCTGGGTTCCCATACTGAACTTTATCAGAGGTGGGATTCTACCAGTTCACACCTATTCGCTAGAACTGGTTGTTAACATTCTAAGCAGTTTGGAGAACTGGTTGTTAGAAGAAATTACTGGCCTAATCCTGTAAGGAAGGCAGGAAGGAAACATTCTGGTGTTGCTTACAGAAACTGCCTCTCCGTTAACCCTTATTACATTCTTGGCAGGATTAGACTTCCTGTCTCAGAAACTTCTCTGGAGTTTTTTCCCCCTCCTTTGCTGGTACTTTGCTTGTGTAGAGTGACCATTCAAAGTTACAGTGGTACTGAAAAAAAGTGACTTATGACCATTTTTCACACTTATAACTGTTGCAGCATCCCCACAGTCATGAGAGACCAGGCGCGGAAATGCGTGCCTCAATGTGAGCAATATTGAATTGGCCATGCCCAGCCAATAACATGACCACCAAGCCACGCCCACCAACTAAGCCATGCCCACAGAACCGGTTGTTAAAAAATTTGACTCCCACCCCTGATCTTTATGTCCTGCTTTTGAAGCACAGCTGCTTTGCACAGCACAGCTGATTACCGCGCATCAGCTGCTAAAGCGACAGGGAGAGTGCAGGATTGCAGGAGATGAGTCAGAAAACCTCTGCGCGTGCACAAAGTGCACATTTGGCACACGCACAGTGTGTGCACACACGCACAGTGTGTGCACACACGCAAAGCATGTGTGCACACACAAAGCGCACCCACGGAGCCATACCCACCAAACCAGCAGTAAACTTTTTCGAAATGCACCACTGTAGGGAAGTAATTATGAGTAGAGTGCAGACATAGATGCAAATTGTGCACAAGATAGATTTGTGCAAATAAAATTACTGCTATTAGCTTTTGAACATAGCTTGTTGAACAAACCTAGAATGACCTCTGTTAGAGTCTGCTTTGTCTTTCCGTCTGTGATAGAATAATGGACCTATTGATGTTTGTGGCTTGCATTTTGATGGTTCAGCCTCCATGTTGCCAATGTTAACTCTATTCTTGAGGATGCCATTCAGTGATGGTATTCATCAGGTTCTGACCAGTCCTGGAGAACCGGTAGTGGAAATTTTGAGTAGTTCAGAGACTGGATATTTTACAGTATCCTTCCCCAGCCACGCCCACCAAGCCACATCCATAGAACCGGTAGTAAAAAATTTTTTGAATCCCACCACTGATGCTGTTGTCTTAAAGCTTTGATTTGATGAAAAACCATAGCCTAATTTCTAGGCCAATCCTGGAAGCCAGCTTCTCTACAGAGTTATAAATGCACACTGAGATACTGCATTAACAAAGTAGATATTGTTGAAGATTTGCAAACTACTCTGACAAGCTCCATAATTCTTTTCTTTCACCAACGTCTGCTTCAATCATTCTATTTCAAAGCATTTTTTTTTAAAAAAGGAATTAATGGCTTTCCTAGCAATAATTTCAGAATCATAGCAACAACTGGTTAGTCAAAGTATTATTTTGTTCATATGGCATTTTATACTGACTTAAGTAAAATCAGTAATTAGGGCTTTTGTTAATAGGCTTTTACCAACATTATTTTGCAAGTGAATTAGGTCTTTCATGAAAATGTACATAAATCATTGTTATTAGGGGAGTGGAAGAAATGCTCTGATTTCACATCAGAGTGATAACAGTGATAATAGCTAACAGTTCTTAGTTGATCTAGAAAATTAGTCAGAATTGGTCAGAGTTAATACTTGGATGGGGAATCATATAAAAAGTCCAGGGCTGTGGAGTAAAATGGAAAAATAAAATAATTTTTAAAAAAAAAACATATTGGAAGGAAGCAATGGTAAACCATTTCTGCCCTATGCCAAACACACACACACACACACAAAAGTTGGTTGTAATCAAGGCACTTGTGCTATTTGATTTGGGAAAGGTGTTACAAAGCCTTATAACACATTTTTTAAGCCAACCCAAAACATCTGAAAAAAGATTTCCAAACATGTTTTTTTGGGGGGTGGCATCAGCTCATTGTATCATACCAGCATAGCACCAACAATCTGTTGCTAAGATGTGAAGGTTTCCATAGCAATACCTGAACCACTTAGCCACTCTGCCAAACAGAATTTTCTCTTTCTCGATTAACTTTTCTTTTTCTTTTTTGCCCATTCTCTTACATTCTGTCTCTCCTTTTAGACATGCATATACACACAAAAACACCCCCACCCATTACAGTGTTATTAGATGAAGAAGAACCAAAAACACAGCAGAGCTGATTACAACCTCTAGTTTGTTGACTAGGACACATCTGCAAATCCAATTACTGTAGTGAAAGTTCTGATTAGTGGGTTATAAAATAGGCATTTAATTCATCCCTGGGAATAATATGCAGTTGTTTGATATGGAGTCTGACTTCCAATAGAGATTGGGTTGATTATATATATTACGCTTGCCAAATAGCAACAACCACAGTCTTTAAAATCAGAAAGCACATCTAGTTTTTCTGCAATGAAAATAGGTTGCTGGGAAACCCTGATGTTCTCTTATTGCTCTCAGTGCTTCGTTGTCCCTGGACAGCTTCAGAATGTCCTCTCACTTCTTGCAGCATGTCCTGTGAACAAATGCATGATTACTGCCTGTTGGGTTTGACATTGTAATTACAGTATTGTGAACAGAGCCATGCGAAACGTATGAAAGGTGATTGCCCTTGTATCTCCTGCTTTGTACTCATTTCCGCCTCATAAGATTGTGGTGCAATCTGCAAAAAAGAAAGCTTCAGACCTTGCTTACAATTGCACTGGCTGATCTCCAGATTAGTAATCCAAGTGAGCAGCAGTCCCATCTTGAGTGAAAGCTAAAACAGTCTGGCAATTCAGTCATGTGTTTTGGGAATATGAGGCTCTCTCTATTTGTGATTTCCATAGAAGAGGAACCGATGATAGTCTTCCATCCAATGCTATTTCTTTTGGCTGGCAACAACTCTTTGGCTCTGATTCTTTCTCAGGCTATCTATTCCTTTTCATCCAAAGTACCTGAACCTGAATCTGCTTGCAATCTAGAAATAGAATTAAAATGACCAACACACAATGTCAGTGCACACTTGCACTGAGCTTCATATGATGGATCACCCTCTTTAAATCCTTTGTTCCAATTCATGAAAGACTGAGTCACAGCAGCAAAAAGTGCAAAAGACAAGTAGGTTTATTAATACTCTAGAATTGCCATTCTACTTTCTAACACTTTCAAACCATGTTGAAGGACCAAATATAAACTTCGTAGGAACACCCAAGCCACAAATAAGTGTCCCATCTAAAAATTCTGCTTATCATGCAACAGCTGAAGCTAGAATAATTTTTTTTTTAACCAAACTAAAAAGATACTCAACAGCATTCCCCATAATCCAGAAATTTTGTCATTTACTTTGACCAAATTTACTTTGGTCAAAGGGAGTTGGACATAAAATAATTGATATTTAAAATAGGATGATTTTTCTCAGATTTTCTGAGAATGTGATAAGAGATGGAAGCAAAGTATTTTCCTCCCCTTTTGAGAAAAGGGGCTCACCTTTAATTCAGATCACGTAAAGATGGCATTTTGAGGTACAAACATTGAAGGGCTTCCATAAGAGGTGAGAACCAAATTCAAATATCTCCGCTCAATTGTCCTGAAATATTCAGTATTTTCCAAATATTGCTCAGCAGTACAGTAGCTTAAACAAGCAAGGTATAGAAGAAAAATGTATCATAATGTTTATGTGAGAAAATAATGTATAATATAGTAGAAAAAAGTGTTAGCCAAACATGGAGAGCCACAACTAGGAAGGCACAGTAATGGGAAAAAACTCGCAGTAATGGGGAAAAGATATGGCCATCTATTAGGAACTGCTGTTACTGTTTTGGTCCAGTGCTAAACCTACCTGTCTCTCCTGATCAGCTGTATACAAAATTGGAAAACAACTCAGCAAAATAAGCTGTGGATTATGGATAATTGGAAGGAGTAATGTTGCCCATCATCCATAAACTTCTTTCAGTGCAGCTATATTTGATATACTACTATTATGAGGAAACTTGGAAAAAGTTTATCCTGAAAAACAAAGGCAGCAGAGCGATAGCAGTGGTTTGTAAAAATGGCAAAGAAATATTCAAGAGGGTAGGAGCAGAAGTCATGGGTGTAAAATGTAATTAAGCAGTGGAAGAAGATATAATAATAGTAAATGTTCTGAAACAGAACAAGGATTCTTAGATCGTGGATTCAGGCATGATTGGAAAGTTGTTATACAGACCTACATATATTCATAACTATCTTGCTACTTTCTTTCAGGCCTGGTAGAGGAAGGAAGGAAGCAATAGTATTGCCAGGAAATGGAAGGTCTGAACTTTTTCTCCTTTCTGTTCCATGTCCATTTTTCTTAAGATTCACTTTTGATATGACCAATAAACTTTGATCTTGGATTGCTACTATATCCTTCATTAATTCTTTCAAATTTTCCATCATAAACAATCAAATCCAGTGCCCTTTTAAATTTAGCTTCACTGTTTCATCATGTGTACTTATGAATACATTTACAATATGCTTAAAAGGCATGTATTCAGGCCCAGAATAAGCATGTTTTTCTAAGCAGATATTCACCAAATAGTTTCATTCACTTCTGGCTCTCCAAATGGCCCAATCAGTAATTCTACCCATTCATCCATGTTTCCTAACTGAATAAACATTTTCTGTAGATTACATTCATTCAGGGAGTTCTGGATTTTCCCCCCAAAATAATTTCTGGCTGGTGGGGGAAGGGAGAGAGGTTTGTTATCACTAACATTGCATGTTATTGGAATGTAACATTTAATTATTTTCAAACTATGGATTCTTATTTTCAGGCACAACCAGAACTTACCTCAATGGTTTCTTACAAACATTTTAGCCGTTTCATTCATAATAACTCTAGACATTCAATTCCATTCATGTATTCATTAGCTGCACTCCATAAGATCACACATCTTCACTCAATGAAACACACCAATTTTTCTTGCATTTGTTCATTCATACATTTTACCAGTCTGCTCATAATCTTCCACATGCCAGACACCAGATGGCCCCATAAATACCGGCTATTGCTGCTCATCATGGCTTTGGCCAATGAAGGCTTTCACATAATGCATTTATGAAGGCAACAGCTTTGGTCATCCCCATGCCACATGCAGCATTTTCTACTAACAATAACGATATGACCGTCCAATTTTGGCCCATTTGGACAGTATACCACAAGTACAACCAAATTTCATTTATACTCCAAGCATATTTATGCTGTTCTATGACAGCTAGGATTTCTAATGCAGAAACTACCTTGCAAGCCAACATGCTGTTGCTTATATCCCACCAGTTCAGAAACATACGTAATGTACTGACATACACTCAGGATAACTCAGTCATCTGTTTTTGTTGGAGATATCCTATCATCATCCTGAAGCATAGATTGTACATGGGTCAGGGAGTTGGGCTACTCATAAGTGAACAACTTGCACTGTAGAAAGTGCAGTTTCCAAGGCTACAGGAGTTCTGTTCATCTTTCTCACTGGCCAGTCTCTGATTTGCTTGGTAAACCAGCTATTTTCAGTGAGCTATGAGATAGGAGAGGAATGATACATCTAACATGGTTGTGTATGGCTGCCCTTGTATGTTTTCTGCATGTATGTCTAATGCAGCAGTCTCCCAATGTTTGGGGCACCAAGGACCTAATCTGTGGAGAAAGGGTTTTTTTGCAGACCAGAAGGGGTGTGGTTTTCTGTGCTGCAGGCTGCAGCTTCACTGTTTGCATGGCCCAGTTTCAGGGGAATGGGGACCTCTGGTCTAATGTACACAAAACAAAGGTACACCCACAAATTCCACATGTGTGTAGCTCTCAAAGAACCTGATATTATTATTAGATTGTCAAAGTCCTTCTGATTCTACAAATACTGCCAGATATAGGATTGAGGGATCAAATCTTGCTGTATGTTGCATGCTTTAAATCAGAGGTCTCCAAACTTGGCAACTTTAAGACTTGTGGACTTCAACTCCCAGAATTCTCCAGCCAGCAAAGCTGAAGTTGAAGCTGAGTCAAAGTCCACAAGTCTTAAAGTTGCCAAGTTTGGAGACCCCTGCTTTAAATGCTTGCATTCAACAGTAAATGCAGGGATATCGATTTGTGGTTGACTTTCTGGTTTTAGGTTTTAAAAGATGGTCATAAGCCTTCTTATAAAAAATACTCACCTCCATTATGATGGTTGTATACATTTGATTAATAAAATCAAACAACAATAATTCATTCCACCGTTAGGATTAGCACATTCTAACCCATTGCTTGATAATTCTTTAATTTAACTTTGACGCAATTTTTTTTTTTGGGGGGGGGGGGGGGGTCAAATAAATTTCTTGTTTCAGGATGCTCTTATATGTACCGAAAAATTATGGTTACAATTTGCTTTTGAAATGACTTGAGAAAACCATGTGTCTCTATCTTTCTGTGTATGTCCCTGTTCTAAATATTCTAAGCATATATTTAGGAACACTGGCTAAATATTTTCACCATAAAGTGCATAATACAGTATGTCTATTTGTATCCGATTTCAATATGTGATAACATTTGTTTAATGATTATTTTTAGGCACCAAACCAAGTTTGACAGTGTTCTTAATGAGTTTTAATGAATCTAGAATGACAGAGTCTCATTCTAGCATGCTAAAAAGATACACAGGTAGTCCCGGGGGATTAATTGGAACAGAAATGTTGGTTGCAGATTGTGACAGTCATGAATTGAGGCAGCTATATTACTAAATCCGGTTTTAAAGTATTTTTATGATCATCATTAATAGCAATAGCACTTAGAACACCACTTCCACCAAAAACATTTTGGAAGCTGTAGAACGCAGCTTCCAAGATCTGCAAGTGGGCATCGAATACCTCCCAGAGGCTACTATACGAGAAAGAAAGCTAGAAAGAAGTTCCCTGAAAATGGGCTCCAGCTTTAGTCCAAAAGCTCAGAAGCCAAAACCTCTGGTCCCAGTGACCGACCTGGATTGGAACCTGCAAAAGCACTCAGACTTCTATGCCACTTCACAGTGCTTTTTAGCCTCCTCTAAGCAGTTTGCAGACTCAGCCTATTGCCACCAACAATCTGCATCCTCATTTTACCGACCTCAGAAGGATGGAAGGCTGAGTCATCATAGTGCCAGTGAGGATTGAACTGCTGGCAGTCGTCAGAATTACCCTGCAATACTGCATTCTAACCGCTGCACCACCATGACTCTTAAGCCAATCACACAGTTGTAAATGCAAAACCATTCTTCTAAATTGCCATTTTTTTTGCTGGAAACTGGTAAAAAAAAAAGGCAGAAACTGTCAAAAAAACCATTGTAGATCATAATCACATGACCATGGGACACTGCCACCAGTCATAAATGTGAGCCAATTGCCATGTGATTATGGGGGTGGGGGGAGGGTATGATATTTTATTACAGCCAGAAGTATTTTGTAGGCTGATAAGTACCCATTACAAGGACATTGTAACTCTGAACAGTTGCTAAATGACCAGTCATAAGTTGAGGACTACCTGCATGCTTTTATCTCATATCATTGCCGGGTGCTCTTGTTAGGAAATTTTAAGAAGCAGAGAGGCAGCCTTCCTTTTGAACTGCCAAAAATTCCCATTCTCGATAGAGTATTGTGTATAACACAGCCTGTTCTTATCTCCTAAGCTAGTGTGCTGTATTCTGGTTTGCTAGAACATCCTGTTTCTTCTTTTTCATGGAAGTATCTTTTTATGTCAACACTAACTAGCATTATTTTCACGGTTAGTAGGAATGATTAATGTAACATGGTACAGCTAAGGTTGTTAATAACCTACAACTACTGTTTCATTGAAAAGCATTAGATGAAATAGAAGATAGACTGGAAAACAGAAGTATATTTGCTGGGCATAATCCCAGAGGATTATGATATAGGAAATGTATATTTAGTTTTACATATAATGACAGCAGCAAGGATTAGCTATGCAAAATTCTGGAAAAATGAGAATACCCCACCAGATGAGGAGGTAATCAGGAAAAGTCTAGAATATGCTGAGATGGACAGATTAACTTTAAAAAGAAAAGAAAAAGAACACTCAGAATACTATTCAACATGGAATAGATTTTACAAGAGGTTAAAAACAAGGGATAGAAGTTAGAGGGAAAAAAATGATGAACGATCTTATTAAAAACAGAGATGGTATATAACTATAATCACTATAAGTACTAGAAATATGAATGAGCTAAACACAAAGAATGGGAATTGTACTGTGTGGGAATTATCATAGCATTATTAGAGCTGTTAACTTATGTGTTATTATATTATTAGTATTACTACTAGTAAATGGGACAATATTTTTACAGTATTAGCTATGTTTTTGTTTTTTTATAAATAATATACCTGGACAAAATGTTGTATTCAAAATGTTGTTTATGAATAAAATCTAAAAAGAAAAGTAACGAAAGAAAAGCATTAGGTGAAAGTCTCAACTGACCAAAACTATGATGAGCAATGTCTGTCAATGTTAGTGGCCCCTTCTGGTTCCCTGTTCTTGTCGGAGTTACCATTTAAGGCACTTCCGATTTGAAAGGATTAGCCGGAAACATCACCATTGCTCAGGGAATGTTTATGGGGGCTCTTTGCGATGTCCCAGAATATATCAGAAATATAACAAAACCCAAAATGTAACTAAAAGTCCTTTAATGCCTTCAACTTGGCTTCACCATTTAATTGTTCACCGTGGAGGAGTAAACTATTTTCAAAATAACATTTCAAAGGAAAGAAACACAGTTCAAATTCAAAGAGCCAATAATGAAGCAAAAACCAAAAAAAAACTGCACTGCATAAAGTTCCATGACAGACCAGGATAGATAATTGCCAACCTCAGGAAGATAACCAGGGACAGTCTGTTGGAAGAATGCAAACCAAGATAAACCTTCTTTAGGAATAAAACACTAATTTGTCTCCAGCATCTGTTAGCATGCAGGTCCAACCTTTTATGCAGATCTCACACCTGCAACTCATAAAGAGGATCATGGCCCTCTCCTCCTGAGTAGATCACATTTTACCCTGATCCTCTCCTCCCTGCATGCCCTAGGATGGCTAGTGGATGGGCCTGGGTCCTCCTCTGACTGCTCAGTTGGCCTCTGCCCTTCCCAACCTCCTCCACCACCTCTGGAGCCACACTTCCACTCCCTGTTGGCTGTTCCTCCTCTTCCTCAGAGTCAGTCTCCACCAGGGGCATGACACTCTTTTTATGTCCCTGTCAAGGAACTAGACTAGAGCAAATGTCAGGAGCTTGCCCTGCCACAGAGCAGCAGTCAGGTCTCAAACACAGGCTCGCTAATCTCCAACCCAGCATCTTTATGTGAAGTGGTGATCACTAGAGATAAGAAAAATTGCAGTATCTAGCAAATCATTGTATGAAAAGATAATTATTTTGTTGTTTTAGAGAAAACATATTGATTATATAATGTTTTGCATAAATATGGAGCTGAAGGCTGATTATCAAGTGGAATAAAGCTAGGGCATTATTTAAGGAGAGGATGCATGAGACTAAATCAAATACTTAGTAAATGATTGTGCATGAGGACAAAGAAAGACGTGAAATACGTTTTTGATTATATAATGCATTTATGGAGAAATGAATAAGAAATGCTTGTATTGATGGTACAGAGCATTGATTAAAGATATGGATGTGTTTCTATTTTTTTACCTAGTTATCGTCATGTTGTTTTCTGAAAACTGAAATGAATTGCAGTGAACTTTAGGCAGATTGGTCAAATTAAGGAAAGGATCTTAAAATGTATACATTAAAGACTAAGGTAGTTGTGCTTGACAGAAAAAAAATGCAAATTATGTATAAATAGCGAAAGCAAATAGATGAATTAGTGCATGTTGATAGACTGTTTACTAAAGATGGGAAGATTTAAAGGAGTTTGTTTTGAAGTTTGTAGATTGTCAGTAGATAGTGCATAGATTGTTGAGAGCAATGTCGTGTCTGTCAGAATAACCAACCTATAGCTGGCTATAAAAGCAGGCTTCTCCCTGGGATAAAGTTGGGTATGTTGGGAGAAACTTAATAGAAATGTAATGCAGTGGAAATGAGTCACTTATTGAGTTGCCAATCCTGAGAAGATATAGGAACAATAATAAATGAATGTCGAATGAAAATAGATTGAATACAAAAATAAGAAGCCAGTTTCAAAGAAGAATGCTATAATGGTTTGATCATAAATGATTTTCAAATAGAAAAAGCAACATAGGAAAGAAGAAAGAATTGGTCCAAAGAAAAGAGACAAGACAAAGAAAGTCATTGTTGGATGGACTTGATAAGATCCTCAAAAAGAAAGATTTGAGAAGTTTAAAGGACAAAAGGCAGGGTATGAAGTAGTTATGGACATAATGAAAGCAAAAAATACTTGAATGAACTGAACCAATGAATTGAACTAATGAATGGTGTTGATGTAAACTTGTTTTAGATATGTTTCCTTTTCGTTTACTTACTCATTTGTTATCTTTAGTATGAAGCTACATGTTCAAAGGGAATCACACGGTGGATGTGTCTGTCTCCCTTTCTCTTTCTTTCTTCAAAAAGACCAGTATTGTTGCTAAGTTGGTATCAAACATCTTTCCTGTTCACTACTACCCATTGTAGAAATGTAGAACCAAGAACTAAGAAGAAATTTCCTGACTGTTAGAACAATAAATCAGTGGGAAACCTTGCCTCTAGAAGCTGTAGGAAGTTTTTAAGAAGA
This sequence comes from Pseudonaja textilis, assembly GCF_900518735.1. The sequence continues at coordinate 5,561 of NW_020770843.1, read as the reverse complement.
AATTGGACAGCCATTTGTCTAAAATGGTACAGAACAGTGGCGGTTAACCTTTTTGGCATCGCGTGCCCAAAGCACACCCATGTGCACAAACCCCCAAAATGCAAAGCATGTGTGCCTCCCGTGCATGCACCCAGCCCTCGCACACACAGGGCAGAGACCCCAAGACCAGCTGACTGGCAGGAGGCATGCATGCATCAGTGGTGGAGCTGAGCTGGGGCAAAGGCTTGCATGCCTGCAGAGACGGCTCTGCGTGCCACCTCTGGCATGAGTGCCATAGATTCGCCATCATGGGCATAGGATATCCTGTTTGAGCAGGGGATTCTAGTCACTAGTCCGGGTTTAATAGTCCTCCAAGGTGTCTTGCAATTTATTATTATAACAGAATAATAAGGCTAATAATAATAATAATAAGTCAGTCCAAGCTGGCAAAGTTCCGTCGCAGAAGTTAAGCGCCTCACAGAACGACTGATGATAATCGTCGTAGCGACCGAGAGGCAGCGCCTACACATCTTGTCCGCCTACGCCCCTCAGACCGGATGTCACGAGGAGGAGAAGGATACCTTCTGGGAACTGCTCGACATCCAACTCAGGCAGATCCCACACGAAGACGACATCATCATCTCGGGCGACCTGAATGGTCATGTAGGGCGGGACAAAAACGGACACCAGTGCCACGGTGGGCACGGCACAGGCGATACGAATGAGAATGGCCAGAGGATCCTGGACTTTGCCGACTCCCATGATATGACCATCACGAATACCCGCTTCATTAGGCGAGAATCTCAACTCCTCACCTACCATAGCAGAAACGGGAGCCACCACACACAGATCGACTACATCATCGTACGACGAAGAGCCGCTAAAAACGTGCTCAACGCCAAGGCGTACCCGTACGAATCGAGCAGTCAGCACAGGCCGCTGATGGCGAAGATCAGGATCAGCAAGCCCAAGACCAGGATTGACAAAAGAAATGCAGACCAGCCACGAATCAAGTGGTGGAACCAGAAGAAGATGGCGGGACCCCTCATCAAACCGGAGCAGCTCCCACAGATGGTCGACGGGCCACAGGAAGCGTGGTCCATGCTGAAGAGCACTGTTCACACTGCCGGCTGCCAACAGCTTGGTTGCACCAAGCCAGGACGGAGACGCATCGAACGAGATACATGGCTCTGGACACCGGAAGTACAAGATGCCGTACACCTGAAGAAACGGCTCTACAAGGCCTTGCTTCAGGACAAGACCAGCGAGAAGCTCTGCGAATACAAGGCGGCCAAAAAGGCAGCCAAGAAAGCAGTAGCGACAGCCAGAAGCTCCCACTACGATGACATCTACGAGAAGCTGAACACGCGAGAAGGCGAGAATGAGATCTACCGCCTAGCCAAAAGCAGACACAGGAAGACCCTGGACATTGACCAGTTTCATGGGATCAACGACGAAAGGGGAAATTTGATCGTCAACCCCAGAGACGCTGCGGAGAGGTGGCGGCAATACTTCGAGAAGATCTCCACCGAGGAGTTCCCACACCCACGAACCCCGCGAGGTGACCCAGTTGAAGGCCCAGTCTCAGGCATTTATGCCAGCGAGGTCGCCGACGCCATCAAGGCCATGAAAAACGGTAAGGCAACAGGACCAGACGACATCCCTGCCGACTTCTGGAAAAAGGCACTACCGGGCTCAGCATTGTGGCTGTGCGAGCTGTTCAACAACATCGTCTCCACGGGAAAAGTGCCACACGACTGGTACCGCAGCACCACTGTTCCGATCTGGAAGGGAAAGGGCAGCCCAGCGGACTGCTCCAACTACAGACCGGTCAGGTTACTGTCACACACTATGAAGATCTTTGAACGCGTCCTTGATAAGCGCATTCGGGACACCGTCGACATCAGCGTCAACCAGGCTGGATTCATCAAGAACTGCGGCACCACCGACGCCATCTTCGGTGTGCGGATGCTGATGGAGGCTCACAGAGAGAAGAAAATCCCGCTCCACACCGCCTTCCTAGACTTGGAAAAGGCCTTCGACCGAGTCCCGCACGATCTCATCTGGTACGCACTGCGAGACCACGGCGTGCCTGAGCTGCTCGTACAATGGGTCCAACTCCTATACAGGTGTCACAAAAGCCGTGTAAAAGCGGCAGCTGGGATATCAGAGGAGTTTAATATTACCGTCGGCGTACACCAGGGCTCTGCTCTCTCACCACTGCTGTTCATTCTGGTGATGGACACAATTACACACGACCTGTACACGCCCGCCCCATGGACGCTTCTCTACGCCGATGATGTGTTCCTGGCCAACCTGTGCAAGGCTGAACTAGAGCACCGAGTCCAACAGTGGCACGACCGCCTCGAGCAGTTCGGGCTCCGGCTGAACCTAAAGAAGTCCGAATACCTGACCACTGACAATGAAATGACAGGCTCCATCCACGTGAACGGGCAGGAGCTACCGCGCGCCTCCACCTTCAAGTACCTGGGAACTACTCTTGGGGAAGAAGGCCTACTACAAATTGAGGTGGCAGCCAGGATCAATGCAGCATGGGGCAAATGGAAGTCCGTCACGGGCGTCCTCTGTGACAAGAAGATGCCGATGCGCCTGAAGGCGAAAATCTATAACTCTGTGGTGCGCCCCGTGGCCATATACGGCGCAGAGTGCTGGCCGACGACCAAAGAAGTCGAAAGCAGACTCCAGATAATGGAGATGCGAATGCTCCGATGGTCGGTAGGCCTCACCCTACTCGATCGCGTCAGGAACGAAGAAGTGCGTAGACGGTTCAACGTCGTGCCCATCCCCACGGTCATGAGGCAGTCCCGGCTACGATGGTTCGGCCACGTGAGCCGCGCCAAGGAAGAATCCATCATCAAATCTGTAATGAAGGTGACTGTCGGAGGAGCGAGACCGCGTGGTAGACCTAAACAACGCTGGATGGACACGATCAAGGCCGATCTAGAGATCGCGAAGGCAGACCCGACACACGTGGCAGACAGAGAGGTGTGGAAGCAGTACTCAAGGACATTAGCGGACCTCGCCCGAGCGCGAGACAAACGCTGAAGAAAAAGAAGAAGAAGAAGAACAGAATAATAAGGCTGCTGGATTCTGTTGTTGATCTCTTCAACACTTCAGAATTAGCTGAAAGCTAGATTCAAGTGATGCCATGTGGGTGTGGCTGAGTGTGAGTGTGTCTCAATGGCATAATGTTCTCTATGGAGTGGTTCTGCTAACATTGCCATTTACATCCAGTTAAATATGAGCCAGCAGTGTGCAGCAGCCACCAAAAAAGCTAATGCAATCCTAAATTGCATTATCATAGGGATACAATCAAGATCAAGTGAGGTATTAATACCACTCTATAAATCCTTAGAAAGATCACACTTAGAGTACTGCATCCAGTTTTGGTCACCACACTAAAAAAAAGATGTTGTGACTAGAAAAAGTGCAGAGAAGAGCAACCGGGATGATTAGGGGACTGGAGACTAAGGGATATGAAGAATGGTTACAGAAACTGGGCTTGGCTAGTCTAGTGAAGAGAAGGACCAGGGGAGACATGATAGCAGTCTTCCAATATCTGAAGGACTGCCACAGAGAGGAAGGGATCAAGCTATTTTCTAAAACACCCAAAGGCCAGACAAGGAATAATGGATGGAAACTGAACAAGGAGAGATTTAACCTGGAAATAAGGAGAAACTTTCTAACAGTGAGAACGATCAACCAATGGAACAGTTTGCCCTTAGAAGTTGTGGGAGCGCCATCACTTGAGAATTTCAAGAAGAGATTAGATTCCCATCTGTCAGAAATGGTGTAGGGTCTCCTGCTTGGGCAGGGGGTTGGACTAGATGACCTACAAGGTCCCTTCCAACTTTGATTATTTGTTATCTGTACACAAACCTGCTTCAAAACTGGAAGTTTGTTTCTGGGTTCACTTGGGAAATAGTCCAAATCAAGGATTGCTTAGGCGGCATTTGTTAAAGTGTGGTCCAAAGATTCCCTAGGGTCCCCCCCTCAAAACCTCTCAGGTCAGGGGTCCTGAAAATCAAAAACATTTGCCAAATGTTGAGAGCATTTGCAAAAATTTAGAACAATGATATTCTTCTCACTATTTTTCTATTTGTTAAAAATACAAGATTTTTTTCGTGAAAAATATTTATGTTAATATCTAATATCTATTATTTTATATGATTCAATCAATATTTCTACAGGTGCCTCGGTTTAATTTTTAAGATTGTAAATATTGATACATATAACTAATACAAACAAAAGCTGTTGAAGGTGTCCTCCATAATTTTTAAAAGTGTGAAGAAATCCTGGGACCAAAAAATTTAAGGAATAATGGTCTGAGGAGTAAGCTGTCCTGTCTTATTCCTAATCCTTGAACATGGATTGGGAAAACATTTATACCTGAAGAAAACATTTTAAAAAATGGCTACCAATGTTGTGTTGTTTATCAAAATAGGATGGAAATTTCAGGACTTAATGAATTTTAGAACTGGATAAAGCATGCTTGATTCTATAGAAACTAATACATCGATTTTTGAGCAAGATAGCTTTAAATATTTTTTTAACTACAGGGTTTTTTTTAATCACACTGTAATTATATTTATAAAGAAGCTGCATTACTAGTAAGGGGTGAACATGTTAAAATGCATGGAAATTGATACAGAAGTTTTCAAAGTATGCGCTTTTAAATTCTAGTTATAAAATACCCATACCTTTTTTGCTTTGAAGCATAATATAATAAAATATGAAACATAAATGAATTTTATGTGAGAAACATCTTTGTTAAATTTCAGACAGATGGGTTTTGTGCAAAGGGAAGCAGTGATGGCTATATCTAATTATTTCCCTTCATAAATGGACTGGAGCTGACTGTCAGGAGTTCAGGGAGAGAGAGCAATGCAAGTTATTAACTCACTTCCATTATTCACAAACCAAAATGAATCTTTAAGCCAGCTAAGCAGATAAAGAGAGCCATAAAAGAGTGGCTGCAGGTTGTTGTTTTTTTAACAACTTCTAGGGAAGGGCAGTGCAAGCTATCTGGTAAGGAAATGTTCAAATTAAGCAAAGTCTCTCAAGTTCTCTCTACTTCCCATCACCACAGTCAGCATCAAATTCTGTGATTAGGAAAACTTCAAGAAGCCTGATTAGAAAGATTCTTTGGATGTGATGGCAGTCCTGTCAATCATGGGATCCAATGCTCCTTCCTTCCACCAACGCAGGTTGGTCTTCTGCATAGCTGTCAAACCATCATGGAAGGAAGAGTTCTGGGAGAATTTGAAATAGGAGGTAGGGCAGAAAGAGCTTTCAATTCTCCCCTAGGAAATTAAAAATTGCCCTGATCTATATATATATATATATAAGTGAAATACACCTCATGCATCATCACAAAATCTCCAGAACTGTAAAGCTTACAAACTTGAAATTTGGCATGTATGTTCCTCTTGGCTTCTAGGTGCTCACTAAGAAAGGATTTTTTGAAATGACCATCAGATCATTAGTATTGCATATATTATTATTATTATTAACATGTTAGTGTTTGGGGATAAACCCCCGAGCTGAGTGCACAGCAGCAG
>NW_020770842.1:0-18165 GCF_900518735.1 Pseudonaja textilis | reverse complement strand
CCATGTTTCACAGACAAATATAATGTCGAATTTAGCCATATTTAGTAGGAGGAAAAATTCAGGTATTTTATTTACAAGGCTTCTTGCATTGAGTAGCTTGCATTTAAGGCCAGCAGTAGTTGGAATTGAGGTAGTTAGGGGCGTGCGTGCCTAGTCTTGGGTGATGGTGGATTGGTTGAGGTAGGGTTGTGGTTGAAGGTTAAAGCTGAGTTGCAGGATGTGTGACTTACTTTTGATACAGTCAGCATGGTAGTCAATGTACAGGCCCTTCTCTCCATTCTCTAGATGTTTTTTGAGTTCAGTGCGAAGTACACGGGAGCGGGCACGTTGCTGTATGGTTAGGTCAGGGCGACAACGGAGGTTCTTATGGTAGGTGTTGGTTTTGGCGAGTGAATTTATAGTGTAAATGAATTTGCGTTTGCTTGATTCATTTTTGCAAATGACCCTGCAGAGGCGTGGGGTCACAGAGCCGTCTCTGTTTTTGAGCTCTTGGCCAATGCGGGAAATGTCAAGTATTTCATCAGGGGAGATGGTTGATGCTTGATAATCACTGATGATGTTTCGGACAGTTGTGATGTCATCATTATCATTGATGCCCTCTAGACCAAATAAGATGGCGTTTGGACGTTTCCGTTCACGCTCAACAGCTTCTCTGATGAGGATTGGGATATCAATATTTGTGTGGGTTATGTTTTTTGTGGATTGGGTTGTGGATTGGGTTGTGGTTGTTGAGTAGAGATGTGGTTTGTAGCTATTGGATGTTCAGGTTTTTGCGTTGTGTCTTTTTTTTCGAGGTTGGATAATTTTTCTTTTAAGGCGTCCAGGGATGCTACTATGGTGTCAAGGGATGTTAATCGTGTTTCAATGTTATCAACTCTTTCCAACAGATCCAGTTTGGGTCTGCATGATTTGCAGAGATATGGAAACTCATTGGATGATTCTAGGTATTGAATCATTTGCTTGGGTAATCCCAAGAAGTCATGATGAGCGTATTTGTTACACAGAGAACATTTGATGGGGTTTTCATTATCCTTTAGAGTTTTGTAGCATTTAAGGCATGTGCAGGAGTCTTGTGGTTAATTGGGGGGATTACTTTCTCTTTAGGTTGTGGTTTAGAATTGGATTTTTTTCTTGGCATGGTAGGTTTGTTAAGATAGTACGTTGATTGAATTAATTAATGGAACAATTTTGGGTAATCAATATAGCCAATATCACACCAATCAATCAATTGCAGTAATCTCTCTAGTCAGATAATTTCCTAAGCAACAATCAACCTAATCAATTAATTACACTAACTACTAATCAATTAATTACACTAATCATTAGTCACACTGTTCAATTAAATTCACTAAATCACTGATTTTACTAATCAATTAAATTACATGAATCTTGATCTTTTAAACTAGTCAGTAATCACACTCTTTGCACTAAACACTCTAATCACACTAATCAATTAATACAATAAATCAATTAAACCATTAATAAAATATTTTATAGAAATTGATTATCTAATCATTGATGTAGGTGATGAGGTAGAAAAGTTGTAAGTTTTGAGGTAATGAATTAATGGGTGTTTGATTAAAGTAATGAGGTAGTATTGAGAGTCTTTAAGGAAAGGGTTGTTTGTTTTTCTAGCAGCTGTGATAGACTGGGTAAGAGGAATTTATTGCTCTGATTGCTGCTGTTATTCCTCTGTAAACAAAAGGCTGTAACAGGATGTTCAAAGCACACTGGGTTTTTGAAAGAGAGCAAAACTCGCTGAATTAAAACACTTTAACTACAATCAATATGTCTCTGAATAAGATTGTTTTGCAATAGTTTCCTAAAGTTCTTCAAGTTGAGTAGTACTAAAAATACAGTCCAGAAATTTGGGTTAACTAATCCAATCTGTCCTTTACTTTTAAAGTTACTTCTAGTTGCAATACCTTTTTTTTAACTAAATCTGACAGTCACTCCAGATCGTTAATCACAGTTATTTTCCTCCTTTGAGTCCCACTTTCCAAGGAAAATTCCACTGCAGAAATTTGAGTGATTCTAACCAAGACCAAGCACGCTGTTACAAGATCTTTCCTTTCTTTTTCACTTCTGTCTTAGCTGACTTACTGGTTTTGATTTAGCTATGCAGGCAATTCTCTTTTTAGTTCGGATGGAGGGGTTTTCTTCGGGTCAGTCAAGGAGACTGTCCTCTCCTCTCAACAACCGAAGCATTCCTCTGCCGTCCAGGGTAACTTTTGGCTCCTAAGAGCCTCAGGGCTTTCTCCTCCCTCCTTGTTTCTCCCTGCCAGCTGTCCGATGTGGCTCCAGGGAAACTGAGTGGGGGATATTAATGGAAACGCGTTGTCTGGCGTGGAAGATACTTCTATCAGCTGTGTGAGGGATTTAAATGAAGGTACGTTGTTTGCACTCCTCGGGCTCCAAGTGATCCAGTTCAAGAGCTCCACCAGTGTGGTTAATAGGGCTCGATGGAGAGAGCTTCACTTCTCTGGGGAAGGAGAGGAGGGCTCCGGATCAATTAGCAGGAGCTCTGCTAGCATTATTTGGGCTCCACGGCTTCAGAATCCAGTGTTTTTGGGCTTGTTTTTGGGGATCAGGTTTACTCACGGTTACTGGTGCAAGCAGCAGCTTTAAAAGTGATTTCTGGTTCAGGTGGTGGCTTTATAGGGAGATAGTGCTCCAGGAGTGAGAGCTTCACCTTCCTAGTTGGGAGCCTCCATCTTCCGGGTTCTAAGACTCTCTCTAACCCAGGTGAGTCATATAAACTGAAGCAATGCCAGTTTCTTCTATTAGTAGCTGAATAATTTCAGCCCAGGGAAAATCTCTTCAGGATCCTGGACATGTATTCAGTTGACCATCTTCACCAGAAATCCCCACCCAACTTTAGAGTACATTAAAAAGAGAGAGAGAGAATGGTTCTTTGATCATGGAATCATGGCTGCCATCTTGACTTGTTTTTACTTCCTTGTGTGAGATTTTTTTGAGTCTTCAAACCCTCTGTGTTGCATTAGTCTTACTGATATTTGGGTTGCTGTCTTTGCAATTTCTCTTCCCAAGAGATTTTAGAATCTTCAGATTGATTAAATTACATTATATGATTATTGTCATTTCACATTTTCAGATGACTTTTTGGTTATTGTATAATTTGTTATAAGCATGGAGAAAAGGATGTCTTAGAGAATGGTCTTATCCAAATACACTAATTGCTTTGTGATTTTTCTATCAATTGTTTGTATAAATTACCTTATATATTACCATAAAGTAAGATAAGCCACCACAGAGTTAAATTGTATCTCTTTGTCAGGGGTGGGATTCAAATTTTTTAACAACCTTTCTGTGGGCGTGGCTTAGTTGGCGAGCGTGGCTTGGTGGTCATGTGACTGGGTGGACGTGGCTTGGTGGTCATATTACTGGCTGGGAGTGGCCAACTCAACATCACTCACATCGAGGCATGCATCTCCTCGTCTGGCCTCTCATGATTGTGGGGGTGCTGCAACAGTAAGTGTGAAAAATGGTCATAAGTCACTTTTTTCAGTGCCATTGTAACTTTGAATCATCACTCCACACAAGCAAAGTACCAACAAAGGAGAGGAAAAAAAACTCCAGAGAAGTTCCAGAGACAGGAAGTCTAGTCCTGCCAAGAATGTAATAAGGGTTAACAGCAAGGCAGTTTCTGTAAGCAACAAGAGAATGTTTCCTTTCTGCCTTCCTTACAGCATTAGGCCAGTAATTTCTTCTAATAACCGGTTCTACAAACTGCTTAGAATGTTAACAACCAGTTCTACCGAATAGGTGCGAAGTGGTAGTATTCCACCCCTGCTCTCTGTATGAAATACTATGTGAAATCTGATTCTGTCCCTAATTTAGCAATTTGTTTTTTTCAGTCTGTAACCACACTGGTATTGATTGACAATGCAACAATAAACCATTTGATAAAAAGTCCTGCTCCTACATCACACACCAGCATTTCTTGCTCTGCCAGGGTTTCAGGAGTGACAGCAAAGCTAAAAGCTATATTAACTTTTCTATACATAGGAACATTTTTATGCGACTACTCAGGCTTAATAAAACAGGATTTTCAGGGTTTTTTTTTTTTCCTTCTGAGAGTAATAAATGGACAAATGATGAAGGGCAAAATGAAATTCCAAAATTCTACATGGGAACAGACTTTCTAATGCTGCTGTTTTCTGTTAAGAGCCTCCTATAAATTCTATGCTACCAATATGGTAGAGTTGTCAATGGCAAAAATATCTCTGTTGGATAAAAACTAACTTACCCAAGTTTAATTGACAGTGTCACAAGATCCTTTGGGACAAGCTGATGACTGATTTATTACAATTCATCTCATGATTTGTGCAGCTCAATGATTTATCTTCATAAACAGTTCATGACAGTCTCTATTAAGTATCGGGATGTCACTTTTATAAGCAAAGAATAATTCAGGGATCATTTATTTTCATCATTTTCAATGATGGTTTCATAATTAATAACTTTGCATATGACAGGGGATCTAACATATACAAGATTCAGTCTGAGAATATCTGAAGGGAAAATGAGGGATAAAATAGTTTTCATACATTTAAGAAAAAAAAATATAGACTAGTCATGTATAATTGACTTCAGTTGGCCATCTAAAGCGGTTAATAATGTAATGTGCCAAAAAGCAAACCTTGGAACTCAGCAGAGCTTGCATTGATTGAAGTTATTATGAGGACCCAGCTTTTTATTATCCCAGCTTTTATTATTTAAAAGTACATCTCATGCTATGGATCTCCTTAGACCTAGAAGGGTTTTGACTTGTTATCAATCAATCATAATAGAGCTATGGATCATGGAGATCTTCTAGTCCAGGGGCCTGCAATCTTAGACACTCAAAGAGCCATTTGGACCTGTTTCCTACAGAAAAGAAAACACCAGAAGCCACAAAACCTGGCTGGGTGTGGCTGACTTGACATCACCCACTCCAGTGGTGGAATTCAAATTTTTTACTACCGGTTCTGTGGGCGTGACTTGGTGGGCGTGGCAGGGGAAGGATACTGTAAAATCTCCACTCAGAGGTGGTTTTTGTTGGTTCTCTGAACTACTCAAAATTTCCACTACCGGTTCTCCAGAACTGGTCAGAACCTGCTGAATATCACCTCTGACCCACTCCCATCCAGTCACATGACCCTCCCCCAGCCATGCCTACCCAGATTTTGTGGCGCCCAGTATTTTCTTTTCTCTGGGAAACAGGTCTCTCTCTCTCTGTCCCCCCCCCATCTCTCTCTCTTTCTCTCTCTCTCTCTCTCTCATTTCTCTCTCATCTCTCTATCTCTCATTTCTCTCTTCCACTCATTTCTCTTTCTCCCTCTCTCTCGCTTTCTCTTTCTCATATCTCTCTTTCTCTCTCTCTCTTTCTCCCCCCTCTTTCTTTCTCCCCCTCTCTCCTCTCTTTCTCCCTCTCATATCCCTCTCTTTGTCTCTCTCTTTCTCCCTCTCTCACCTCTCTCTTTCTCCCCCTCTCTCATCTCTCTCTTTCTCTCTCATTTCTCTCATTTCTGTCTCATCTCTCATTTTTCTCTCATTTCTCTCTCTCTCCTCTCTCTCTCTCTCTCTCTCTCTCTGTGTGTGTGTGTGTGTGTGTGTTCCATCTTGAACCATTTCCAAAAACATGTGAGGTGTTCCTTTTTTTTTTGCTGATGTTGTTCTTTCTTCTTTTGGGGGTTCTTTACCACATGATTTAAATCAAGAGTCATTTCAGGTTCCTAGATAAATGAAGCTCTTTTATCTCCCTTCTGTGTATAAATATAATTAAGAAAGAAATATACAATAATACTATTATGCACACAAGATATATGTACCAAACCAACCACTGTAAAATTGAAAGATGGTTTTATTTGTTGTCTTTGTTGTTAAAAGAAAAAAAAACTTTTTTTTCAAAAAAAATCATGGCTTATATATCTGCTTCCCTGGTTTAGAGAGAATGTTGTTATTAAATAATGTCCCCAGTATTGATAGACGCTGATTAATAATATATTTATATATATTTTTATTTGCAATAGTCTTTGACCAGACTTTATAGCAGGAAAAGAGAAATAGTTTGTATAGCAATTCATTATCAGGGGTAAAAAGAAAGCAATAAAAGAAGAAGTCCACATATTTAACTGCAATTTTTGTCGATTACAGAATACAGAATAACAGAGTTTGAAGAGTCCTTGGAGGTCTTCTAGTCTAACCCCCTGCTCAAATAGAAGACTCTATGCCACTCTGGATGCTGTCCACTCTCACTTGTGTTACTTGATAAAGTATGATAGCATGTATAGAATTAGCATCCCTTAAAAGATAACAAATATAAAATTTATCAGTTCAACCTTACAGATCATTGTTCAGATCAGAGCACATCTTGGCCTATCATAAAAAGGATATTATAGGTAGAAGTATATAAATATCAGGCTCTAGTTCGTAGTGCAATATTACTGGAGAAGAGGCTACATAGGATCAGGTTAACAACTCTTAATGCCTTTTTGGCTATGTAGTTATAATGGGATCTAGCACTTAGATCATTAGAGATGAGTACTTCAAGGTCCTTGACATAGTGGGGGTCATCAACAAGGTTTTGACCATTCGGCTTGTATTTTATTTTTTGATATTTTTTTACCAATATGTAAGCAGAGCATTTGTTTATTGAGATTTGAAGTTGCCATTTATTTGACCATTCTGACACATAGTTGAGGTCTTTTTGAAGGGAAGCAGTATTGTCAGTGGTATTGAATAGCTTTACATCAGTTGCTCTTAATATGATCACAAAGATCATTAGAGTATAAAGAGAGTTGGTCCTAGAACATTGCTTCATGAATGCTATCTCATACTCATGAGATATAGGAGTCCAATATAGGTGTATGATCATGTGCTGCGGTAATGTGGAAAAGCCATTGTTATTGTAAGGTGTTGGTACATGTTTTCATTTCTTCTTTATATTAAGAGAGCTCTAGAGAGATCTTCAGATAGCTTCAAACCTATGAAAGTCTCAGGGTTTCAATTTCCATCCTGGAATGGGCCAGCTGATGAAGGACAGGTCTTGCAGTCAGGAGAGAGCCTGGCAGGCAGAGCCATGAAATCATGATGCTAGGTTTTAATAAAAATATTATTTGTATTTTTGGGAGGGGAGAATTTCTTCATGGATTCTAACATTAGATGTTGTGGAAACTGGCCATCTATGGACTATTTCGGCTGTTGTTATTAAGGAGGACCTTATAAGAGTTTAGGAGTCATCCTATGTGGTATGTATGCTTTTTATCTGCTTGCTTGAGCTAATAATAAAGCTTTTACTGGTGTTCTTATTGTCTCTGGATCAAAAAAAAGCTGTTACCTGATATTTGGCAAAACCTCATGGAATGGGCCACTATCCCCTATAAAAATTCTCCTCTGATTTAACAAGAAGTTATTCAAGGATATATTGAATTCTGATTGCTGGTGTGCATTTCTGACTAATTTATCAGCAGATTAATAAGTAGGAAAACATTCCTTTATTGCACTATTCTGTCATTAAGTATATTTGCATTAAAAAGCATTAATAAGAGTCATTTAGTGCCAACATCCATTTATTGCAGTTTACAGATTGCTCCATTCTGATTGATCTCTCAAGATCAATTACAGAGATATATGAAAATTGCTGGAATATTGTTCAAAAATAGTTTGCAAATGGCATCTTTTGCTATTTCTTACTACACTCTAAGATCTTGCAAAAAAACCAAACCCCTCATTAAACCATTTTTCTTCCATGTTTCTTATAAGAGAAACATCTGTTTCTTCTTGTTCAATCAAAGTGGCAATCTCAAGAGTCCAAATTTTAAAGTAATGTCATTTAAAAGAAATTCTAGCAAGAATATATTTCATTAGCATATCTAATTTGCACATGAAAGTAAGTTCTTATGAGTCACAAGAGGGTTGTGGTTGCATGTGGTTTAAATAAGCAAGTTAAGAATTTTATAACCTAATGCATGCAGATAATAAACCTAGGAAATACACAATTATAAAAGAAAAGAAAATGAGATGGGAAGCCTTTTGAGTGTAAATTTATGTCGGATACATGTTCCTTCGCTTCATCAATTTTATGAGAAGTCTGTGTCTATATGTAACTACGACTAATAATGAGAATTACTTGAAGGTTTGACATTTTCATAACAGTAATGACTGCTGTGAGGTTACAATGCAGGAAGTTCATATAATGTCTTGAAATCTGAGAAGAGAGGAGAATGAAAGGGAAAGAGAGGGGAGGTGAACAAAGGGAAGGAGGGAAGAGAGAAGAGATAACACTGATTTAGGTTGATCATAGATTTGGGGATTCAGAGAAAGAAATGAATTTTGTATTACTGTAGTAGTATATATCACACACATTTAATTTTCCATAATAAATGAATACATTATCTGTATAATTACATGTGATTCAGTACTTTCTGAATATGCTGTAAAACCTGTATCATACTATCTAATATATTAAAAGTAATACATTATAGCCCAAAAATTTCAAACTGAATAAATCACTCCCCCTTCCCCCCATTTGTGTTTCTAGGTGCAGATCTCTGTGATGGACAATGGCATGAGGTTCGATTCTTAGCCAAAGAAAATTTTGCAGTTCTCACCATTGATGGCGATGAAGCTTCTTCTGTTCGAAGTAACAGTCCACTGAAAGTTTTGACGGGAGAAAAATATCTGTTTGGAGGTAAAATATCTTTCAAATTATTTTCTTGGAGAACAGCATTTTGGAAACAATTTTAGTAGCCTTGGAGATTTTTGGGGTTAAAGTACAAGTAACATTACCACTTCCTGTCAAAATACAGTTCAGCTTCAGAAATTAATTTGTAATAGAAAAAATGTATATGTAGTTCCCAGCTGAACTATAGAATCTTTGATACTTTCTGAACTTAGATTACATTATCACAAAGGATGATACTTGGATAATGAAACAACTGCAGACCACCACCAAGAATAAACTAAGAGAATATCAAAAGCTGTATAATTCGTTTCTAATTCAAACAATACTTCTAATACAGAGACAGAAGCAGATGCTTTAAACTGTGTACTCATGGTATACCAAGTTGAATATAAATTGGTTTAAATTTCACTTTGGTTGCAGCTTATATGGGGAACTGAAAACAGTTTTTGTGCTAATGCAATTTCTCTGACAGCAGTCAATCATAATACAGCTGGGAGGGAGGTATTCTAGTTCAACCACTGTCCAACAATAGACCCTATACAATTTCAGACAAGTGGCTACCCAGTCTTTTCTTAAAAACTCCAGTGATGAAGCATCTACAATTTTTGAGGACAAACCATTCCATTAGGTAATTGTCCTCACTGTTAGGAAGTTTCTCCTTAATTCCAAGTTGCTTCTCTTCTTTATTAGTTTCCACCCATTGTTTCTTCTCTTGCCTTCTGGTGCTTTGGAGAATAATTTGTCTTTCTCTTCTTTGTGAAATCTCCTCAAATACTGGAGTACTGATATCATGTCAGCCCTAGTCTTTCTTTTCTTTAGACTGGCCATACTCAAATTCTTGCAACTGTTCTTCAAATGTGTTTGTCTCCAGGTCCTTAGTTGTTCTTCTTTGAATTTTTTCCAAAGTCTCAACATCTTTTTTGTAATGTGGTAACCAGAACTGGATTCAGGGTTCCAGGTGTAGTCTTACTGTGGATTTATAGTGTAGGAAATCTATGGATACATTAAAATTTGAAAAATAAATCTCTACATATTGACTCAGTTCTAAACATAAGGTGTGATTTAAGTGTTGATTAAATCTAACAAATGTTAATTTTCTTTCCCAAAAGCAGTGTATTCAAATTTCCATTAGTTTAGCAGCATATAAATAGATAAGCCATTGTAAGTTCTTTTAGATTTTGTGTTCTGTCAAAGTAGATATATTTTTATTTTCTTAATAGTTCTATTATTTTTTCAAACAGTAATATGTTATTAATAGTCTTGTTCTGTGTGTTAAATTTTCCCAATTATATAACCTCTACTTTACAAATATGACAGAATAGCCTAAAATAAGATAATTCATAATACAATGAAATTGTTGGTCAGTTCTATATATAAAATCAAATATTTATATTTTTATATTGATTTTCTACAAAGAATACTCTGGATTGTTTTCAATTAATACCTACCTAATTTGGTCTTAAATTCTAAGTGTCTAAGTATTGATAGGGGTATCAGATGTTTGTGTACCACTTATGGCAGCCAACAATTAAAATCTTTGCAAAATAAATTCATTTAAAATATATAGAAAGACTGTGTAATAAAAACCATCATTGCTAAAATCAAGCATCAAACAAAATGTGTACCCTCTGTTTATTAAATGATTTCCTAAATTATGGTTTTAATCAGTCAGAGAAGCTATCTGCAAAGATACCAGGCTAACTTCTTGAAATAATGTGTTCCATAAATAACATGGTATCACAGTGAAAACTTGCTTTTTATTCTTCTAGCCATCAATTTGTACCCACTACATCTGTGTTACAGTGAAGGGCTTCATACTGAAATTTAGAGTGCAACACTAGAAGAGTCTCATTAAAGTCACAGTATTGAATAAATGTCTTCCATGCGTGATCTCAATTTACACAATAGTACATCCAACAAGATTAGATGTTTAAAAAGTAAGGAGATTATTAAATCTCCATATAGATTCCATTAGGCCCTATCAGATATTGATCAAGAAAAGAGTTGGATATTCATAAGGTAAACTATTAGCAAATGCATCATCATTACTGATTATGGGGACTTCCTAAAGCATCACCTTTTCTGATTTTGTATAGCTTTCATGAATCAACTCAAACCTTAACTATGGCTTTAAATGGATACTTTTAAATATTTGAAGAGAAAGTATATCCAGGACTAAAATAAAATATAATTAGAACAAATCCTTAAAATAATGGAAAAAAATAAGAACACAACAGAAGCATGTTCATCATAAGGACTTGATTAAATCTTCTATATTTAACCATTGTGTCCAGATGCTCAGATATCATGATCAACATTATAATGTGTTCCTTTTATCTTCTTGTGAATACCAATGAACACTTACTACATTATTGAATGTAATACCCTCATAACCCTATCTAGATGTAGAAACCATGCACAAGAGAGAGCATATGCAATCTCAACATGCCTCAAAAAGAGGATAGAAATCATTTCTGATAATGATGGGAGTAAAAGTTTATATTTAGAATCCTGATAAGGCAAATATCCTCAGGGATTAAAATGGGATATTTCTGTAGTGTTCTATTTTTGCATGTTTGGTGTGATTTGTAACCAACTAAATATAGATTTAAGGGTCCCTCCTCACCTTAGAAAGTCAGAAAGCCTTCCTTTTTTTTCTTCATTTGCTTGTTTCCTACAAAGTTTGGCTTGAATTTAAAAGATAAGCAGGAGAAATATAATTTCTATCCAGCAGGCTGAAAAAAAATGCCAAGAAATTAAAGATATCTCTGCCTGAATCAGGAATTTTCATTTTAAAATCATTTCAAGGTTACTTTCATTCCAGAGCATTTAGTTCATTTTTATTTTATTATCTCTCATCCATAGAACTAATAAAAACACATATGGGGATTAGTTTTTAAATAGTCTTACAGAAAAGTAATATGCACTTCATTAAAGATAAATTCAAATTCTCTCAGCAGTTATGGCAAACTCTTCTGAGAAACATGTATTTTTGTAGCAGGAAGGATAATGAAAAGCACTCCTCCATGACCAGTGGTTGTCATACAGACATATTGCCAGCTTAAGATTGATCACTTGCAAAATATGAATTTTATGTGTGAGTTTTCACAATATGAAATCCAGTATTCTAGATTTAGATCTATCTTCCAAATACAATCCGATAGTGATTTAAATAAGAATATTCTTTTATTTTTACCCAGATACACATACATAAATACATTGCAGAGAGAGAGGGGTGGGGTGGGATACAAATCTGTATATACATCTCTCTCTCTCTCTCTCTTTCTCTCTCTCTCTCCATTAAACACACACACACACACACACGCACACACAAATGTAATCTTTTCTGACTGTCATTTGGAGAGATAGACTAGAGATTTATTGGTTATGCCAGGACTTTATTAACCCCCATTTACATAGGCTTAGCTTTTTCATAGTTTCTGACACTAGTAATAACACTGCCATAAACCTAAAAGCATATACAGGTAGTTAATACAGAGTGGATGCCAGCAAAAGAATGACAGTCAGCATATGAAATCACAAGAAAAAGACTAACGTACAATACAATAACTGTAAAAAGGAATTTTTTAAATTGTAAGGAAATCTTAAAACAATTTGTAGCTAACATCAGTAATATGAGGGAGGAACTTTAATAAAGTTGATAATTATTGGATTGATTAGAGATATTTTAATACCATATGTGAGATAGATTTTTATCTTGGACTCTGAACAGAAATAAGAAACAAGTTCAGCTTTTATATGGAAGACTTATGGTATATATGTATCAGCTGCTACTTAATACTCTATTTATATTTTTCTATTTTTATTTTATTAAAAAAAGTTAAAATACAAACTCCAAAAATCTTTAACAGAAAGAAACAAAATAAAACCACAAGACATTGAAAAGGTTCAATTAAAAAACCCACCAACACATATACACATATTATCCCCTCAACTTTAATACTGATAAATATATTGCAATATTACTTTCTCATCTTTTGCAAAATAAAATTTTAAAGTACTAATTCTATTTGCAGATTATTAAATTGTCATCTATCTACCATTTTTATGAAAAAATAGTTAACTGATAAAGCAATAATAAAAAAGCAAGATTAAAATTTCAAAACCCTCTGTTAACAAACTGCTATTGTAATCAATTCATACAAAGTTTACCATGGCTTCTTATCCAAATTGTCCCAATAGTTAATACTGATTCTTCCTGGAACAAATATCCAAGTTTGTTTCTTATCAACAGTTTTCTGGTTAAAAATAAATAAAGCCATTCTCTAAGAAGTCCAAATGAAGCTGTTTTCTGTTAAGTATGATTAATCCATTTCCCAATACATTAAATTCTCTTAGGGAAAACCAATTTATCACTTCTTCACTTTTTTGTCATTGTAAAAAAATGAAAGCTTGATTTTCAGGAATCTACTTGGTTAGTTCTAAATTTGTAAGATCCATATATCTTTCAATTCCTACTAAATCTTCTACTTTCAAATCTAATTTTTGTGAATCTGACTTATCTACATTTATTTATATCTAAATAGATTTAGTATTATCGTTTCATCAAAAAAAAATTAAAAGTTTTCAACAAGGGATTGGATGTTACCAAATGGGTTTTTTTAGATATCAGCCACATTGGCTTGTCTGTAATCTGACAGATAAGTTGCTCTATGTAACTTAGCAATAGGGAACACTGAAGTAATATTCCTCAGAGTAAAAATAATAATAATAGAGAAGCATGAAAGATATTTTCAGGATATTTTTATCCAAAATTAGAAGAAGGAAAATAAAGCTCTGGACATTTGAAGATTAATAAAATGCAAAATCCCTCTGGTGAGATCCAATAGATATAAACCAAGTAAAAACCCTTTCACTACCCAAGAATATTCCATGATTTCCTTACAGAAAAGCAAAAGTTATTCAAAACAACAACATAAATCAAAGAGAGGAGGGGGAAAAAAATCAGATGAGGTCCAGCAGGGGATAAAAATAGATCAGCATTCAATCAGCCAGTCAACTTTTAAAGGTATGCTTAAGAAAATGAACTGCAGAAAGAAAAGATGGGTGACTGGTGACTTTCCAACTGCTCCCATAGGGAATTGCAATCTTCAAGATTTCTATTCTGGGGTCTGCCATTCCTAAGTGTTCCCATTAAAATCCAGGGGGCAAGATTGCCAAAGAACCAGGCTTGATAGCAAACTCAGCAGATTTTCGTCAGAAGAAAGAAAAATGTCTACCTTACAGCAGCCATCTTGGTGGCCTTAGTACTTAGTAATGTAGAAGTTAAATAATGTACCCATCACTATAATTTCCTCCAGGATTGTCATTGTGAAATAGAACCACACTTTGCTAAGGCTACATACAAGGCACCACTGGATTAACTAATGTTTCTCAGCTAAGTATCGTACATTGATTCATTATGGAATGTTGAAACCTGAAAGTGACTAGGCTCTGAATCAAAAAGTTTTCAGATGTTTGTATATATAGATCTATAATTTACTGATTGAAAGTAAAAAGATAATTAGTTTAAAAATTTCAGGGTCACATTTTTTACATTTTCTTTAAATTGGAAAAACAACAAAATGAAGCCATTCTTTACAATCATGAGGAATTCTTTAAGGCTGAAGAGGCAGAGGTAGTATTCAGCAGGTTCTGACCAGTTCTGGAGAACCAGTAGTGGAAATTTTGAGTAGTTCAGAGAACTGGCAAATACCACCTCTGACTGGAGATTTTACAGTATCCTTCCCCTGCCATGCCCACCAAGCCACGCCCACAGAACTGGTAGTAAAAAATTTTGAATCCCACCACTGTGAAGAGGGTAGCATTGATATTGTTTACAGTTTTACGAATGTTGCGTGGAACTAATTACTTTTACCAAACTGCAAAAATAGAGATCCTTGATGAACATGAGTTCTTTCTTCTTGAACAATATTAATATTAAATATTAATTTATGCATTAAAACTTGTTCATCAAAATTGCTGCACGCTAACAAGTTTTTATCTGTCTATACATACATTTATGACTTAAATGTATAAACAGAAAAGTATTTTATTAAAATAGTGCATAACTAATAGTTATTTTGAAGATTTTTTTCACTTTTCAGAGATTCCTTTGACTGGAAAAATAAGACACAAAAGTGAAACTTAATGTTAACATTATCCCATGGATAATTTTCTTCATCCGTGTAGCTCCTTTAGACTTTCTGTTTCTATTTTTAGAAGACTTGTAATATGTGTCATAACCTGCTCCCAAAAATAGCTGCATAAATGACATATTTAAAATATTAGAAAGTTTTATCTCTGGACAAATTTTGTAGTGCTGCATTCTGATGTTTGTGTAGTATATACCAAACAACACTCTGTTTGCAGCTTGGTCCATTCTTTATGAATATCTTTTATAGATCTGCTATATGGTGAATTATGTGACTGTTCGTGTGTATCAAATCCTTGCAAATCAACTGTTTTCAGTAGAGATCTTTAAAATATTTCTGTTAAATTAACCAGCACTTATCTAAGCTAAGAATTATCCTCAGTTTTATGCTTCAAAGCAAAATTGAGACCATTAACCTCAATAGCAACTATTAGATATTTAGACATGGGAGCTTTTACAAAGCTTTTTATGCTTACACCAATCATTCTTTTATCTGCTCATTTATCATGGAAATAAACTTGAGTGATGCATGTATTTAGTTCTGGTTATCCTTATTACTCCATGATTTTAAGTTTAAAAATAGTTTAATTGGATGTAGATACTGTTCTGCTACCAAAAATCAATAGTTTTTTTATGATCAGTATATACTTTTCTGAAAGCTATTCTGAATATAGAAAGGCTTAGAAATATACTTGGGAGTACTGGGCATAATTAACTGTAAGTTATATTTATAACTTATTGTAGTATTTAAAATTCTGGATAGTATTTATAGTATTTATTTATTTATTCAATTTATAAAGCTGCTCAACTCAACTTTGTCTTTGAGTACTTTATGGGTAAAGAATCTAAAATATTCTATCTAAAAATGAAGATTAATAATGCTTTCTCTGTTGCAGTCTCAACCCTCAGGAAAAGTATTCCCTCAGGGATCAGGAGAGCATGCTTTCTCCTTGGGTACTGAAAAGCTTTGAGAACTGGCTTTAGTTCCAGACCTGGAGTTGATGTTTGTTATTTATTTAATGTCCCAATATTGTTTGGGGGATTTTGTTAGAACATTTTAGTTCAGATTGCCTGTTAATTTAATATATTTAGTTGTTTTTAATGTCTTTTTCTGTCATTTTGGGCACTACCCAGAGTCTAACAGAATAGCCAATAAGAATAAATAAATAAATATTTTTTAGGGAAAAATAGTGCACTTGGTTAATAAAAGCCTCCAAAACTCATTCCAAATCAAAGGTAGTAGCTTTTTGAAATCTTGGTGAGTAAGGATCATGTAATTTTGTAGGAAGTGTGTTCCAGAGCAAGGCAGATAGTATTGAGAAGGCCTGGTTCTTGGGTCATGTCTTATGTAGTTCTTCTGATAGTGAGTTTCTCAATAGGCCTTCATAGCTGTTCGAAGAGCGAATCTTGTTTTCCTGATAATGACTTGTATACTTATATTTATTCCCATTTGATCGAGGTGATCTTAGCAGCACTCATCAAACTATTAGTTGGGTAATGAAGGCAAAGAATAACTAGCATTTACTAATTACAACAATATTATTAGAAAAATATTGATGTTGATTTTAGGCTTGAAATCTTGGCTGCAAGGAAATATTTCCAGTTCTTTCCAAGATCTCCACACTCTAAACTTTAGGATTAACATGGATGCCTGTATCCTATGCCCAGAAGAGCTGAGTATGTGTGCCATATAAATCAATAAAATATACGTTCAGGACTTGCTGATCCTTATTAAAGGCTTCAGAAAGGAATCAAATAAATAGGGAAACTCTTTCAAGAGGTCCATAGTTGACTAGTATTTAAACATGCAATTGACTTTTTAGAATTATTTCAAATGCCTTTTCCACGAGCATGATTAAGACAGGCAATCCTGATCTGGGTTGATTAAAATGATTAAAAGATGGACAATCCATGATTAAAATGATTAAAAGACAGGCAATCCATTTTCTTCACTGATCTACAAATAACACTTGAAATCAAGAAAATATTTTTTTAAATGGCACAAAATTCCTCACACACACACACACACACACACACACACCATCATACATTTTTCAAGAAATATACACTGTACAATATACGCATTCAGTAGGACATGCAGAACTCTGCAGCCTCATTTCAGCTTCATGAAGCTTCAGACAAAGCACTTCACAAAAGCATAATCATGAGCTGACCCTGACTTCTTAGTAATAAAATATTCTTGAAGTATTATCTCAGCTTATCAAAATAACTTCTGGAAGTTTGGGAAGCTATTTTCCAACTATACAAAATGAATCATGGTGAGTCTGTTCTGCAAAAGCAAGCTCCAAGACAGACCACATTCACTTTACATCCATTATATTCAAACATTCAGGAATGTTTTTTTGTAAAGCAAGATTTTACATGATGCTGTTTTCCAATCACAATGATAAATTTATCTTGAAAACATCAACAAAGGTGTTGCAGATGAAAATTAAGTAAACATGCTACCTTATCTAAAACATTGGTTCTTTAAATTATTCCTTCATTAGATAATAACTAGAAAAAGGAAGGAAGGGAAGAGGCAAGAAGTGGACAGAATTCTTGACTCACAATTTGATGTTTTGTAAGGGCTTGAAGTGTGTGTTGCGGGGGGTGGAGAAGGGGAAACCAATATTTAATTTTACTATATGGTGTTTACTTCCATAGGAAGCATAAATGATAGATTTGGAGTAGTATCAAGTACAAGAAATACATTTGAAGGAAGTGTGTATATAAAAAAAAAAAAGCTGTAAAAAGAGTGAATTAAAGAGAAAATGTAGAATAATTTTGATAGAAATTAAAACTAGCTTTGAAAGTAATGAAAAAGGCCAAATAAGAGTAGATGGGGACATTTGACATCACATCATATCAATTAAGAATATAAATGATTACCGTATATACTTGAGTATAAGTCGACCCGAATATAAGCCGAGGCACCTAATTTTGCCACAAAAAACTGGGAAAACTTATTGACTCGAGTATAAGCTGAGTTTTTCAGCACATTTTTTGTGCTGAAAAAAAACCCCTCGGCTTATACTCAAGTGAGATTCCTTCTGAAAAAAAAATGGTGTGGCGCTCCGGATCTGGGCAGCCGCTTCCCTGCTTCCATGTTTCCTTTGCAACTTGTAAGCATGGGGGTAATCGGAAGCAGAAAAGTTCTTGCATGAGGATATATTGTTTTTTCTTTATTTAACTGTTTTTAGGGGGGGTGGAAAGACCCACCATCATGTTAGAATGCTCAGACACGAAATCTATCCGCCTGAAAATAAGTGTGTGTGTGTGTGTGATTTTAACAGAGGGAAGACATAGGGAGAAGGCAAAA
>NW_020770841.1:0-18192 GCF_900518735.1 Pseudonaja textilis | reverse complement strand
GAGGAGGAGGAGGAGGAGGAGGGTCACCTGTTCAGCCTGTCTGGATTCCAAAAGCAAGAAATGAAAGAAGTTGTTATGTCCTTAAGACTAACTGAAGTTCCCAACCAGGTTCGTTCATACTACGGGGGCGTTTACAGCTCCCATTGGCTGGCTCCCTTCAACAGTCGGCTATAAAAGCCGGCTGCGAGGCTTAGCCAGCTGCTGTTTGCTGGAGATATCTGCGTGTTAGTAAGCAGATGCGACAGCCCTTTATTCCATTGAATAAAGCCTTTCTGAATGAATGCTCTGGTCTAGCCTCTCATTGCTCAATCTATAACACTGGCGATGAAGGTGGGATATGGCTAACCAGAAGCACTCAATTATTTCAACAGAGCTGAAGTCACGTTAGCAGCTGAACCGCAGCCGCGCAGGAGAGAGCTCGGTCGGCTCGCTATTTTAGTCTGAGTGAAAGTGGAGCGTCTGTAGCCGCTCGCTCAGGAAGCTACAGGGAAAGAGAAAGTGAGAGGAATCTGGCGCTGAAAGCTTGCAGCCGCCCCGCTCTCACACCGCTCTGAAAGAGCGCGAAATTCAAACCACTGTCGTTTGAATTTCAAGACCCAAGCAATTCGGCGCTACACTCACAGCCGCCAACGTGCTACAGAGAGCGCGAAATTTGAATCTCCGTCAGTTGCAGCAACTAACGCTCCACGGAGGCGCGATATTCAAAGAAACTGCTGATAGTCACGGCTTTTAGCAAGCCATCCAACGCGCACAAGCATAGAAACTGAGAGCTGAAGTCATTATCCTAGTGAGTTGCTGTAGCCTCAGCTGCCTGCACTCACGTAGCGTTGTGGGGCCACGTTATCCAGAGAGTAGAGAGCTACCTCTCAGACTGAGAAGCCACCATGAACTCCAACCCAGCATTCCCACCTTTTAAACCGGATGAAGAGAAGTGGGACTCGTACAGAAACCGCTTCAACCATTATATAGATGCCATTGGTCTAGCTGATGCAGCGGAACACCGAACCAAGTCGTACTTCCTCAGCTACTGCGGGGCTGCAGTTTTTGACACTGCAACCACCCTTTTCGCTCCACGTGAAATCAAGAACGTGCCATGGGCAGAGCTGCTGGAGACACTCTCCAACCACTACTCCCCGAAGCCTTCTCAGATCGCGAGGCGTTTCACTTTCCGAATGAGGAAACAAGCCAAGGGGGAGTCCATCAATCAGTATATGGCCGCCCTGAGGACAGCAGCCCTCCACTGTGAGTTCAAAAACTATCTGGATGATATGTTGCTTGACCAACTCATATGTGGGGTAAAGGATTTAAAGCTCCAGAGGCGGTTGCTGGCCAGGAAAGATCTCAACCTCTCTCAAGCTGTTGAGGAAGCTTTGGCCGCAGAATTAGCAGCTCAATCAGCCACTGAGATCCAAGGCACCACACACAAACCCAACGCCACTACCGTCCACTCCGAAGAGGTGGTGAGTGAAGACAGTCCTGCTGAACATTCAGATGTTCACCGCCTCAAGCCGTCAAGACAGCCACAGGTAGGGGCTAGACAGGATAACAGCAACGCTTCTAAACACGTGCTGTTATGCCTGTCCTGTGGTGGATCGCACTCAAGATCAACCTGCAGGTTCCGGAGCGCCACCTGCAACAACTGCCATAAGAAAGGCCATATTGCCAGAGCATGCCAAGCAACCCACAGCGCGCCCCAAAGGTCATCCTTTTATTCTCCTTCCAGGCCCCAAAGGCAAGTAGAAACCTGTTTCACGTGCTATCACGCTAACCACACCTTTCACACTACTAACAAAATCACACTTTCTATCCATTTAGAAGGTAAACCGTGCCGCATGGAAGTGGACACAGGGTCAGCGCTCTCAATCATTTCCTGGGGCACCCTCAAGAAAATCCAACCCAGCCTATCAAAGAGCCAGCTGCAACAGTGCCATCTCACCTTGAGAGACTACCAAGGGAGGAACATCCCAGTGCTTGGCAAAGGCAAGTTTCGCGTTAAATTCAAAACCTTCAAAGGCCATTTGCCTTTAGTGGTTGTTGACGGTACCCTCCCTAGTCTTTTGGGGTTGGATTGGTTCCCCTATCTCGGCCTTAGTATAACGGGTATCCATGCTGTCTCAACTTCAGACATCGACTCCCTCTTTTCAGACTACTCTGATGTATTTAGCAGTGAGTTAGGCTGTTACAATGGCACACCAATTTCCTTCTCGGTAGACCCCCAAGCAGTTCCCGTCCGTTTAAAACCACGAAGGGTACCTTTTCCTATACGCCCTAAGTTGGACGAGGAGCTAGACAAATTACTCAAGCAAGGGGTAATTGAGCCCACTGATTTTGCTAAATGGGAGACACCAATTGTCACACCCCTCAAAAAGGATGGTAGTCTTAGAATTTGTTCAGACTACAAAACCACAATTAACTGCTACCTACAGGTCAGCGCTTATCCAGTTCCAGTCATCCAGCACCTATTACACACATTCGAACCCGGCACCATTTTTGCCAAATTGGACATGTCGCAGGCATACCAGCAATTCCCTGTTGACAGTCAAACAGCCGACCTGCAAACCATTGTGACTCACAGGGGGGCGTTCAGATGCAAGCGCCTTCAATTCGGCATAAGTGTCGCCCCAGGCATTTTTCAATCACTAATGGAGCGAATATTGCAGGGCCTCCCTGGCGTGGTACCGTATTTCGACGACATATTGGTATCAGCCAGGGACAGACCCCAACTTCTCCAGAGAGTCAGAGCGGTTCTAGACAGGTTCAGACAGCATGGCCTCAAACTAAAAAGGGAGAAGTGTGCCATCGCCACTAGGCAGGTGGACTTTCTGGGATATAGAATAGACGCCTCTGGCATCCACCCACTGGAATCGAAAGTCAAAGCTATCCACGAGGCTCCCACTCCGTCCAATAAAGCAGAACTCCAAGCCTTCTTGGGTTTATTAAATTTCTACGCGTCATTCCTACCCCACAAGGCCACAATAGCTGAACCTTTGCACAGGCTCCTAGACAATAAGACACCATGGCACTGGGGTCCAGAGGAGGATCACGCTTTCAAAACTGTCAAGTCTCTGCTCACCTCAGATGCGGTCTTAATACAATTTGACCAACGCCTCCCTCTAGTCCTTGCCGCAGATGCATCCCCCTTTGGAATAGGAGCCGTTTTAAGCCACAGACTACCCAATGGCTCCGAAGCACCAATCGCATTCTTCTCTAGAACCCTCTCATCGACGGAGCGTAACTATAATCAAATTGACAAAGAGGCCCTAGCTGCAGTCGCAGCAGTAAAAAAATTTCACGAATTTCTTTTCGGCCACAATTTTGAACTCGTCACTCACCACAAACCCCTGCTGGGACTCTTGTCTGGGGACAAACAAACCCCTCAAGTACTGTCTCCCAGGATGACACGTTGGACCTTGTTCCTGGCGGCCTACTCCTACAAACTCGTCCACCGCCCGGGAAAAAACCTGGGCCATGCCGATGCCCTCAGCCGCTGCCCACTGCCTGCACCCGTTGAGGACCCTGCATCGGTCCATGCCATCTTTGATGCTCACGAACCCAACCTACCCATCTCCACTAACGACATCGCCTTCCACTCCAGGAAGGACAGAACAGTCGCCCAGGTCCTGGACTGGGTGAGGAGGGGGTGGCCGGGCACTAACCTTGCAACCGAATTTACTCCCTTTAAGACTCGCCAACAGGAACTTTCCAGTTTACAGGGGTGCCTGCTGTGGGGTACCAGAGTCATCATCCCAACTGCACTGCGAGCAGCTGTCCTGGAAGCACTGCACGAAGGCCACCCAGGCATCGTCCGAATGAAGGCGCTGGCCCGCAGCTACGTGTGGTGTCCCGGCATGGACGATGAAATCGCCAAGTGGGTAAGCTCCTGTCGCCCCTGCCAAGAATCCAGACCTTCACCACCAATTGCCACACCTACTAAGTGGGAATGCGCCAACGCCCCCTGGTCACGGCTACATATTGACTTGGCCGGACCAATGCACGGCAAGACTTTCTTGGTGGTCATAGATTCGTATTCAAAATGGATTGAGGTGGCCCTCCTGCCCACGACCACCACCCAAGCGGTAGCCCAAGCCTTGACTCGCCTGTTCGTGACACACGGGTTACCAGATACCCTGGTATCGGACAATGGCCCGCAATTTGCTTCGTCTGAATTCAGCAGGTACGTCACCAACCTGGGTATCAGGCACATTTTCACGGCCCCTTTTCACCCTGCCAGCAATGGGTTGGCGGAGAGAGCCGTTAGGTCCACAAAGGAGGCGTTGGCCAGGTTCAAACAGGAAGATTGGCACTCGAGACTCTCCCGTTTCCTTCTTAGCCAACACACGACCCCCTGCACGGTCACAAACAAATCACCTGCTGAACTCCTTATGGGTAGATGCCTCAGAACTGTGTTAGACAGGCTACACCCCCACTACTGCTCGGATACACCACTGGGTTCTGACAGCCGGGTCAGGGATTTTGTCTTACAGGATCCAGTATTCACTAGAAACTACGCCGGAGATCCATTGTGGGTACCGGGAAAGATCGTCGCCATCTCCGGTCCGAGATCGTATCGGGTCCAGCTGGAAGACGGACGCATCTGGCGCAGGCACCTAGACCAGATAAGGCGGCGACGCAGCAGTCAAACCAACATGGACCCAGAGACTCCGGTGCAGACACATTCACCGTTCCAGAGTCCGGTCAGTGAACAGCTGGGAGACCTGTCACCGACAGCCGAGCTGGGAGAGGCGACGACCGATCGAGACTACCCACCAGATGGCTCTTCCTCGACAGCCCACGATGCCACCGGGTTGAGGGACAGAAACTTTGTGGTGAATCAACCCAGGGGTAGCAACCTCGCGCAGGAACCTGCACGGTCCACAGACCCAGACTGTCCAACAACCCCAGCCAGTCCAGGATCCTCGAACTTTACACCACTCGATGTTTCACCGGGGCCCCACCGCTCAGGGCGCTCGCACAGACCACCGTCCTATTTAAAAGACTATACATGTTCACATCTGGGGGGAAGGGGTGTTATGTCCTTAAGACTAACTGAAGTTCCCAACCAGGTCCGTTCATACTACGGGGGCGTTTACAGCTCCCATTGGCTGGCTCCCTTCGACAGTCGGCTATAAAAGCCGGCTGCGAGGCTTAGCCAGCTGCTGTTCGCTGGAGATATCTGCGTGTTAGTAAGCAGATGCGACAGCCCTTTATTCCATTGAATAAAGCCTTTCTGAATGAATGCTCTGGTCTAGCCTCTCATTGCTCAATGTATAACAGAAGTAACAAAGAGTCTTTCCTGGCACAGTGAAAAGTTTGCAACTTCCTCTCCAATGGGGAAACGGGCGGTTCTGTCTGGCAGAGAAGTAGCCCGCTTGAATCCTGTTTCTCTCTGCCACCCTGAGCTGTGCCAGGAAAGACTCTCTTGCTCTCACAGCAGTAGGAGGACACGAGACTCGCCACATCTCTTGCAGTACAGTGAAATGTAGCTCAGGTCCCCACCAGTCTGCATCTCGCCCCCCGCCTGGATTCACCGCAGATACTGGGCCTTCCCTGCTGGGGGTGAGGGCGGCGGGTGGTGGCAGAAAAAGGCAAGTGGGGTTGGGGGGTTAAAGGTGACCGGCAGTGGCAAATAGGCAACTGGGCCCCAGAGCTTGCAAAGCCTCCCTCACCCAGAGAGATCAGGCAGGGCCACAGCGGAAGGCATGCAGCAATGGCTGGCCTGGCGAGTGGGCAAAAGCAGGCTGCAGGCGATGCCACGCATGCACGATAAGGACTGACTGGGCGCAGAGGGGAGGGGCAGGTGGAGAGGGGAGGGGCCAGTCAGTGGTGCAATTTGCCAGTTCTCTGTACTACGGAGAATCATAACAACCAGTTCTATAGAATAGACAGAACCAGTACAATCCCACCACTGGTTCAATCTCTCCAGAGTTTTCTATTTAATGAAGGCCTTTTTTTTTTTTTTTTGGCAATGTGAGATGCCAAAAGCAAAAGAGAGGAACTAAAGGAAGAATCTTCCAGAAGTTATATCTCCAAACATTTGGAAATAGTGAGAGATTTTGTCTTAACTTAAGTGAAGACAGAAGGCTAATATCTAATATCTTGCCTAATATCCATTTTTACCTCCATTTTCCATGGACAGAGAGTCCTAACACATTTCCTTTGACAATCCTGTTTTTTTTCTGCTCAGTCCTTTCCTCAATCTGAATGTGTGGAAAGTTGTCGTCCTGGATTTGTCAAGAGGGCTCGAAAAGAAGAGCCAGTTTGCTGCTACGACTGCATTCATTGTCCAGAGGGGACCTTCTCCACTCAGAAAGGTGGGTGACACCAGAGGAAAATGGGAGGCCTGGTGGAACTGGATCCATCCAGAGCATTGTCATGAAAGTGTGAATTAAAAAAGATTTTGAAGCATAATTGATTTCCGGTTTATTTCCAAAATGCCCCATTTCTTCTCTAAACAGAAGAGCAAAAAGACTGTGAAGGAAGGTCTGATAGAGAAAGGTGGCAGTGGAAGATTGGGCAAGCTTTACTACTGCCAGAGAAAATATTTCTTCTTTTTACCTTGGATGTGTCCTTCCTTCCACATTTACTTCTCTAGGAATACCCGAGTTCCTTGAAACACGAGGAATTGTTTTAGGTCCACTCCTGAAAGGAGGATTGCAATACAGTCTACATGGGTTCCCTTTGAGGAACACTGAAAAGGTATTGCTGATATACAAGATACATAATGTGGTGGCATGGACAGTTATGCCTGTTTCTGGCTGCACCCATATCACCACTGCTCCAATGGCCATTCCAAATTATTTGCAGCAGTCACTTGATCCGCCAGCATCCTCTGAGGCAAGTATGACAAGAATTGACACCTGACAGATACGTTTCTCTAGAAAGATTAATTGATTCATTATTTCCCTTTAGTAATGGAGGTTCCTATCAATATTCTGAACATTACAAAGGAAATCTTTCAAGTCCTAAGCCTTCACTCAATTTCATAGCCTGTCAAAAATATACCATAGCTATATTTTTTAACAAGTGATACACTTATTTTCTGTCTCTGGAGATATTAAGAAATCCATCCCAGAAAATGCTCTCAATAATCACTTGTTGCCAAAGAACGTACAATATATCTTGAAATGCAGAGGACAAAGAAATATGCAGTTGGTTTTTTTTCCCCCTCTCAGATACAGAAAAATGCACCAAGTGTCCAGATGATAAATACCCAAATAAAGAAAGAGTCCAATGTATCCCCAAAGTGATAACCTTCCTGTCTTATGAAGAACGTCTGGGCACCATCCTGGTCTCTTTTGCCCTATTCTTGTTCCTAACCACAAGCCTTGTTTTAATCATCTTCATCAAATACCGAGAAACTCCCCTTGTCAAAGCCAACAACCGGGACCTCTCCTACATCCTCCTGGTCTCCCTCCTGCTTTCCTTCTTGTCTTCTTCTCTTTTCATTGGTCAACCAAGGAAAGCCACCTGCCTTCTCCGACAAACGGTTTTCAGCATCATCTTCTCAGTTGCTGTTTCTTCTCTCTTGGCCAAAACCATCACAGTGGTGCTGGCTTTCCTGGCCACAAAACCAGGAAACCAAGTAAAGAGATGGTTGGGGAAGAGCTTGGCCAACTCCATCATCCTTTCTTCTTCTGCTATCCAAATTCTCATTTGTTCCATCTGGCTGGGAGTTTCTCCCCCCTTCCCTGACTCTGATCTCCACTCCCAGCCTGGAGAGATCATCCTGCAATGCAACGAAGGGGCCGTTGACATGTTCTACGTCACCCTCAGCTGCATGGGCTTCCTGGCAGCCATCTGCTTCACAGTGGCTTTCCTGGCCAGGAATCTGCCTGGGGCCTTCAACGAAGCCAAACTGATCACTTTCAGCATGCTGGTCTTCTGCAGTGTCTGGGTGACTTTTGTGCCCACCTACCTCAGCACCAAAGGGAAACACATGGTGGCTGTGCAGGTCTTCTCCATCCTGGCCTCCAGTGCTGCTCTACTGGTCTGCATCTTCATCCCCAAGTGCTACATTATCCTTCTGAGGCCAGAGCTGAACACAAAGGAGCATCTCACAGCCAGAACAAATGTAAAAACATGAGATATAGACTCATTATGATAGTGGAAGAATTGTTCATGTTTCTTTTATTTGATTTCCATTTAGATAGTATGCAGGAGTCAAAGAAAATGATATCTGTATGTTTCAAAATGGGGAATTGTTGAATGACTGGAATTCTTGTATTTCCCTCCCCTTTCAATAAATATTGCTAAAGAGTCCTCTGTAAAATTGAGAGGAATTCAGTTGTTCAGCAACAGATACTGAACTTGACACCTTATTAAAAAATGATTGATGTACTTATTCCAACTGATAGCAGCTAAACATGTGGGTGGGTGTGAAAGAATGAGTAGGAAATGAGGTCAGGAGGAAACTGTGGGAACCAAACACCAGCCTGATTGCCTGATCCTCTCCCTAAAAATGCCAGAATGATGTGAAATGCCATGTTTTTATTTTATTAAATTATTTTATTAAATTATTAAGGACTATATTAAATAGAAAAATCTGGAGAGATGGAACCAGGGGTGAGATTCTATTGGTTCTGTCCAGTTCTATAGAACCGGTTGTTATGATACTGCGCAGTTCAGAGAACCAGCAAATCACACGACTGGCTGGCCCTGCCCCTCTTCTCCCGCCCCTCCCCTCTGTGCCCAGTCAGTCCTTATCGTGCATGTGCAGCATTCCCTGCAACCTACTTTTGCCCACTTGCCAGGCTAGCCATTGCTGCATGCCTTCTGCTGTTGCCCTGCCTGATCTCCCTGGGTGAGGGAGGCTCTGCTAGCTCCAGAGCCCAGTCGCCAACCTGCCACTGCTGGTCACTTTTACCCCCCCCCCCTTGCCTTTTGCTGCCACCACCCGCTGCCCTAACCCCCAGCAGGGAAGACCCAGTAGCTGTGGTAAATCCAGGCAGGGGGGAGAGATGCAGACTGGTGGGGACCTGAGCTACATTTCGCTGTACTGGAACACATGTGGAGAGGCTCGAGTTCTCCTACTGCTGGGAAAGCAAGAGAGTCTTTCTGAGCACAGTTCCGGGCGGCAGAAACAGGATTCAAGCAGGCTGCTTCTCTGCCACCCAGAGCCACCCGTTTCCCTATTGGAGGGGAAGTTGCAAACTTTTCACTGTGCTGGGAAAGACTCTCTTGCTTTCCCAGCATCAGGAGAACGTGAGTGTCTCCACGTGTCCTCCGGTACAGTGAAATTTAACTGGGATTCACCGCAGCTGCTGGGCCGTGCCGGTGGGGGACATAGGTGTGCGGGGACAACCAGGGAGCATGGCTCATCTGCCTGCCATCCCTTCCCTCTCCTGATCGCAGCCCCTTTGTTGGTCCCCGAACAATCACCCCTGGATGGCCCTGCCACACCCATCCGGTCGCACCCATTTCGGCAACAAGCTTCGTCGTTTTGAATGATTTGGGAAAGGAGGTGGAGGGTCCTGCAGTGGCCAGCACAGGAACACTGCTGAGAAGTGGGGAAGTGGCCTTCTAGTGGTCCGACCTAGCATTCAGGCTACTGGTGGGCCACGGGAAGTCAGAGCATTGAGGGAAAGGGGGATTGCCTGGGGAGCCACTCTCTCCGCACCGAATTGGGACCATTTGGGGTAGTCCTAGGAATTGGGTGAGATGAGGTGCAACTCCTTGCCTTCTTAACTCAGGGAATGGCCGTTTTCTGCAGGAGGAGGACTGCGGAGGGGGGAAAGTCTACCTGAGTGACTGCGGTGTCTTTGGCAGATTATTTGGACTCTTACAAATGAGTGCAGCTAAAGGCACTGCTGTCACATGTCAGCCCAGGCCTCACCCCATGGCTCCGTAAATCCAACATCAAAGAAGTGGGAGGTCAGGTGAACCTGTGGTGCAATGCTCACTGGGATCTCAGCTGCTCCAGGCTATCCAACCTAGTGAAGAGCACCAAGGAGAGCTTCCTGGCTTGGCCCAGCTGTGGCTTTGAGATACACACACACACACACACACACACACACACACACTCACTCACAGAGTGGGGGAGAGAGAGGGGAAGATAGGGACCCAGCCACTTCATTATCCCCCACCGTCACCCTTACCTTCTCGCACTGCTCCATTTTGTGAACCATCTAAGGTTTAGTATCTTCTTCAAACTAGTGAGAAACCCACAAGGGCTGGGGAATGTGTCACTAAGAGCTTCAGGTTTGTTTGCTCCTTGTGCCCAAACTAGCAAAGAACAAAGGAATTCTGTTGACCAGGGCCTGAATTCAGATGAATTTGAATCATGATTGGGTGGAGGTTCTTTTGGTCCCGTTGGGAGAGAAGCTTCGTCCTGCTTAGGGAAAAGTGTCCCCTGAAAGGGCAGGTTCATAGTTGGGGAGGTTCTTAAAGAGACCAGACCTGGTCAGACTTATCCATGCCTCTCTTTTACACACACACACACACACACACACACAGTGGGTGGGGGGAAAGGGGAAGATAGGGAAAGAGGCAGAGAGACAGACAGAGAGGGGAGAAAGAAAGAGAGGGAAAGAGACAAAAAGAGGGAATGAGAGAGGAAGAGAGAGACAAGAAAGAAAAGAGAAAGAGAAAGAAAGAAAAGTGTTAGGAATAACAAGGTTACCTAATGTAGTTTGGCTAAAAATAATATATATAAAGTATGATAGTAAATTTAAGTGTGTGTCACTTTAAACTGCAAAGCATGTAATTTTGGGTGCGGTATGAAACCGCCATAAGAGGGAGCAAGAGAACCTGTTGGATTGCTGACGATTCCTGACGATTGCTGGTTTGATGGATTGATGTTTTGCTAACTGCGTGTTCCCTGCCATCGAAGGAAGAAGGGAGGTTTGACTTCTTCATATCTCTACTGTGAGGAGATATATTACTGGACTGATATTTGTAAGTTTACTCACCTCTCTTTTTTGACACTGGACTTTGCAACTGTATAATTCCCGGACGGACTGAACTAGTGAATGATATATGGACTGTTTGACTAGGCTAAAACTCTTGCTGGAATAAACTATTTAACTAGCACAGTGTATCTGTTTTATGTTGCAATGTACTGTTACGCTAAATGTTGCAATGTACTGTTACGCTAAACGTTGCAATGGTTAACCTTGTAAAAGTGATGGATGAACAATGGAATGTTGCCATGTGATACTGGAGAAATGAAAGTTATATGGAGAAACGAGAGTAATATGGGAGAAACGAAAGTTATGGAGATAAGAGTAACTGGGCGGGGCTAAGAAGTAGGAACATAAGATACCAGCTATGGCATAGGTTTGCATTAGCATAATTATGTAGAAAGCTTCTTTGTCCTGCTATGACGTATGCAAGTAGCCTATAAAAGGAGTACCCACCATTATTAAAGTGCCTTTTCATCCCAAGTAAACACTGTGTGCCGTGTGTTTATTTATTTACCATGAGAGGCCCAGGGCTCTGAGTTCAGACCCTGTCGTCGCCAGGAGGCAGGCAGTGAAAAGCCACAACTGGTGACCCCGACGTGATCCAGCAGGACGAGCCAGCTGCAGCCCAGGGATGCCGTTTGGTGTTACGGGTCCCTCCCCAGGAATCTTCATCAGAGAAGATATCCTCCCTTAATCAGGGACGCCGTTCGTGTTACGGGTCCCTCCTCAGTAATCTTCGGCAGAGAAGATATCCTCCCTTAATCAGGGACGCCGTTCGTGTTACGGGTCCCTCCCCAGGAATCTTCAGCAAAGAAGATATCCTCCCATAGCAAAGCTGCATCTGGCTGCATCCTCACAATGTGGAAAAGCTCACAACATGACTTTCAGGAAGAAGTGTGTTGCCCTGACTCCCATCTTGCGCATTGGAGGATCAGCAAGCGCATCGTAAGTATAGGCTCCCCAATTTCGAAGGCTTTGTCCAAGCATGTGGAAGAGCTTCACTTTTTAGTCAGGAAGGCGAACCAATCGCAGAAACTTAGCAGCACAACAATCTATCCTATATCTAAAAAAGCCATCACTAAATTTCTTGTGTTTCTTCAAAAAAATTGCCCCGCTTATCCAGAAGGTGGCACTCTAAAACAATCTATTTGGGAAGAAATAGGAAAATACATCCACGAGCCTCCGCGAGCCCCCCCTGAAATCCTTTACGCCTGGAGAGCTCTTATGAATGCTATTAATATTCTTTATCCTCCCTCTGACTTAATTCCTGATCCAAGTCTTGATCAAACTTCGGATCAGCCTCCTCAATCTTCTAAAAAACCCACGCCTCCATCCCCTCCATCCCTGCCTTCTTTGGAAAAAACTTCTCCACCTCCTGATCCCCCACTCCCTCCTCCTTCTTGCCCTCCTCCCTACAACCCTCCTGTTTCTGATGTTAACCCTATCCACTCCAATGATCTTCCTGCTTCCTTGCCTGTTCGTAATACCTTTCAGGAAGCCCTGATTCAAGGAAAAATAGATCCGGAGCACCTCTCTTGTTTTCCCATGGTCCTCCAAGCCCCGGCAGGTGGTGGAAATGCAAATCCTGCACCTCAATATGTTCCTATGGAGTGGGATCTCATGAAAGAACTCAAATCCGCCTCTGCCAAATATGGCCTTAAGTCACCCTATGTTAGAGCCTTGTTAGAAAACATTTCTAATAATAATATTCTTTTCTCTGAATGGCAAATGATGGCTTCTCTGCTTTTAACATCTTCCCAACTTGCCGCTTGGCACAATGACTATCGCTTAGCTGTTCAATTTGCTGCGGCAACTGGTCTCCCTCAGGCCGTTACCCTAGACCATCTACTTTGTCAGGGAGCCATCCGCACCCCACAGGAGGAGATACAGATGGGAGCAGAGGGTTATCCCATCATGAGAAATGCTGTTTTAAATGCCTTTCGCAGGGCCCCTGATCCTTCTCAACCTTCTTTGTCTTTCAACAAAATTCTTCAAGGACCTACTGAGCCATACACTTCTAGCCCCACCCCCAAGGCTGCACCCCCCTCCACACAAACAGCTTTCCCTGTTCTGCTTTCATCTATGAGGACGCTCCTCCGTCCGCTCTCACCTCACCAGCCCATCTTACTCATCCCAAACTCCTCTTTGATCATGGAAGGGGTGGTCGCTGCCCCCTTTCTTTATGACTCATCCGCTCTTAATTGCATCTCTTTTGCATTTGTAGGTGATAGACCTTTTCCATTGCCTGTTAACACTATAGTAGTCACTCTTGTTACTGCAACCCTTTCCCCTCTATTCCATGCCCTCACGGGCTTGATCGCATCATCCCTAACTGTCTGCTCTCCTTGGCTGTCTTGCCCACAGCCCTTTTCACAGCCATTCTTTTCCAAATTGATCCCAAGACAAAAAAGCTATACATCATCGAATGGCTTCACCTCCCTCACACTCCTAGAGCAACTGTCACCTCTAGAGCCCTTCAGCTCGCTCTGCTTTGTATCAAGGGACGTCACCGAGCCAAGGCTTTGCTCGCTCACGATCTTCAAGCTATACACATTCCTTTCAAACTCTCTCAATGGGAACCCCTTTTTCAGACGTCAGATGTATTACAGGACGCTCTGGAAAATTGGATTGGTCCCATCTCCTGCCATCTCCCTTCTGACCCCTGTTTGCAGCTAATCAAAACGATTATACCATGAGAGGCCCAGGGCTCTGAGTCCAGACCCTGTCGTCGCCAGGAGGCAGGCAGTGAAAAGCCACAGTTTTACTGAGTGTAAGCTACACAAATGTTTATCTCACATACTTTGCCTGACTGCCTGAGTGCTGTGCAGATTCTGCTAGGTTGTATCCCTAACAAAAAGAGAGAAAGGAAGCAAAAAGAAGGAAAGGGATAGACAAAGAAAGGGAGAGATGGAAGGAAGGGACAAAAAGAAAAAGAAAGGAAGAGACGGAGAATGGAAAAAGTGAATGAGATATATGAATGGATAGATAAATACATGGAAGGAGGGAGGGAGAGAGAAAAAAGGAGAAGAAGGAAGGACACAAACCTGGGTTTCAGAAGACTCTTTGAAGCAGCAATCTAGGGCTGGCCTGCAAGGGTTAGAAGGCTGTGTGTGTGTGTGTGTGTGTGTGTGTGTGTGTGGTTGTCAAAACTCCAAAAACAGGTCAAGGAGCTCTGTGGAGATCAGTCATAAATTTGAACACTTGCTAAGCAACTGGCCATTAAGCGAGGACCACTTGTATTTGGTTTGCCAGTCACATGGCCGCCTGGTCCTGCCCACCCAGTCATATGGCCAACAAGACATGCCCATCTGGTCACGTGACCACCCAGCCACATCCACAAATTAAGCCACGACCAGAGAACCAGTTGTTACAAAATTTGAATCCCACCCCTAGATGGAACTGAGAAAAGATTTCAGCATTAAGTGATAACCAGCCGGTTCCTTCTCATGACCCCATTAACACGCATTTCTCCCCTCTTCTTACACCCATAATTTTAAGGTGTGATATCAGAACAATCTTGATAATTTCAGGTGAACTGAAAGCCTTGGAGCTGCTTCCTAGGAGCAGAAGGCCCATTGCTCCATCCCAGGGAGGGTGAAAGGGAGGCATGGAGAGCTCTGGCCAGGTCGGGCCTCCTTAAGAGCCTCCCAGATGGCACTGAAAGAAGTGACTTATGTCCGTTTTTCATACTTATGACCGTTGTAGCATCCCCACGGACATGTGATCGAAATCCAGATGCTTGGCAATTGGTTCATATTTATGACGGTTGCAGTGTCCTGGGGTGGTGGTCGTGTGACCCCCTTTTGTGACCTTCTGACAAAGAATGGGGAAGTCAGATTCACTTAGCAAAGGTGCTACTAACAAAAGCAGTGATTCACTTAATAATAATGGCCAAGAAAGGTCATAAAATGGGACAAAATTCCCTTAACAAATGCCTCACTTTGCAACATAAAATCTGGATTCAATTGGGGTCATAGTCAAGTAGGCAGAGATTTCATATTTACCTCAGCGAAGACCAGAGGCTACTTGGCTCCAGTTCCCATGGATTCCTAGCTCTAACCCATTTTCTTTGGCCTTCCTTCTTTTTCTGCTCAGTCTCGGCCTCAGTCCAGATGTGTGGAAAGTTGTCCTCCTGGGTTTGTCAAGAGGCCTCAGGAAGGAGAGCCAGTTTGCTGCTACGACTGCGTTCCTTGTCCGGAGGGGACCTTCTCCATTCAGAAAGGTGGGTGACACCAGAGGAAAATGGGAGATCTTGCGGGATTGGATCCACCCAGAATATTTTGATGAAAGTACCTGTTAAAAGACACATAGAAGGTTATTTTCTCATCTAAGGAGAATAATCCAAAGATCTTGAAGGAAAAATGGCTAGGAAAAGATAGAAGTTATGGCAGATTTACTTTTGATAAGGAAAAACATTCTTCTGCTTGCTAGTTTGGATGTGTCCTTCCTCTCTACCTGTAGGAACATCCCCGTTCTTTGAAACGTTAGGAATTTTTTAGCTCTATTGTTTTTCTTCATCTGAAACAGATGTTGGCCCCAAAAGTGCTGCAAAATAAGCTACATCAAGCAATCAGTTCCATTAAGGTCATCAACCCCCATAAGCAGAAAGACCTTCTTGAAGAATCACAGAGGGAAAGCTTTGAGCTCAAAGGAGCAAAGAGAAACAAAAGGAAACCAAATTCTTACCATAAAATCAAGGTATCGTGAGAGGAGAGTGGTAAATTAAATATACAGTTATTGGGGGTAAAATGTGTTTATTTTTCTCCAATGGTGTAACAGTCCACATTATGGACTAAGAGGTAAAACACTCATATTGTAATGACCCAGGGTGGGATAAAAAATAAACAAAGTCACAAAAACAGGTGAAGCCCCTTTTATTCCTTCAACTTGGCTTCAAAGCTCCAAATATCCTTGACTGGAGGCAAAAAACTCCCCCACAAACAGTTATGAAAAGGAGGAAATGGTGTTTAAACTAAAAAATGCCTATAAATTATAAATAGCAAAAACAACAC
The DNA here is from genome assembly GCF_900518735.1 of Pseudonaja textilis. The sequence goes on along the minus strand of NW_020770841.1, from coordinate 2,279 downwards.
AAACCACACTGAAGCGATTAAAGGAACCAGGCAAGATAAGGGCTTGAAGACATCTACAGAGATCAGAACACACACTGGGAAGGACGCCAAACTCAGATAGGAACAGAGAGACTAGAGATATTTTCACGCTTTGTTTCCAGCACTGGCCTATACTCATGTCCGTCCTTTTAACCAGTCTCACAGCTGCAGCCCATGAAGGAGATCAAGGCCCTTTCCTCCCCCGCAGACCACGCCATTGATGTTTCTCCCTTATCCTCTCCTCCCTGCGTGCCCTAGGATGGAGAGGGGATGGGCCTGGGTCTTCCTCTGACTGCCCAGCTGGCCCCTGCCCTTCCCCAGCCTCCTCCACGACCTCCGGAGCCACACTTCCACTTCCTGTCAGCTGTTCCTCCTCTCCCTCAGAGTCAGTCTCCACCATCGGCATGACACATATTCACATCAAATTACTTGGCATCATTGGTTCTGGGCTTTCCATTTTTTGATATCTCTTTCCCTCTTTGTTAAATAGTGAAATATGAACAACCACAACCCCAGTCAAAAACAAAGTTAGTTTAGGTTAAAAAATAACAACAAAAACATGTCCTAAATGCACTATTGTGATACAATTGCAAGAAACCTAACCAAAAAGATGTGAAATGGAGAAATAATGAAAATAACAAGATGTAAAATATTGAGTTAGTTCAGTGCTTGAACTTATCAATAAATCTATACAGCATGGAACCAAATTGCTTCATCTGCTCATTCTTAGAATAGAAAGACTTTGCCAAAATAAAGTCTGATATTCTCATTTATTACCTAAAAAAATAATCTTCCTTAAATTAGGATCCGAATTTTTTTTCAATGTACACAAGATTATACCTTTGCTGAGCCCCAAACTCAGGTGAAACAAAAGTCTTCATTAAATGACAGATTTTAGGAATATAATTTATCATCCCATTTACAATTAATGTAGAGTATGAAGAGAGTTGGTCCTAGAACGCTGCCTTGGGGGACACCACTATTGACAGGTACAGAATTTGAGAGGACGCTCCCAATTTTGACCATTCGTTGTCTGTTTGACAGGAATGCTTCTATGCAGTTATGCAGGTGTCCAGAGATACCATAAGATTTTAGTTTTAGGAGTAGTTTGTCGTGTCCCACTGAATCAAAGGCTTTACAGAAGTCTATGTAGATTGCGGCTATTGCTTTGCCCTGATCGAGTTGTGTCATCCATATGTTTTTGCAGTGTAAGATATATATTTCATGGGTAGATTCTGCCATAGGAAGAACTGCCTCACTGGATGACAAAGGGGGGCTGGACAGAGAGGTAGCGAGAGGGAAGCCTTTCCTGCTACTCCCAAGCCCAACATCCCTGCCCTTCCCACTCCCAGGCGCTCCTCTTTCCCGCCCTTTCTACCCTCCTGGCCCTATGCCCCAGGTCCACCAGGGGACGCACTTAGCCAAGGGAAGGGAAATCCAGGCGCTTCCCCATTGGGCCACTGGAGGGCGAACGTCAGGGCTGCCAGTCTAGAGGCGGCAGCGAAGGAAGCGACATCACTTAAAGGCTTGCCTCTCTAGGACGCCGCACTCACTCTCTTCAACCCCTGGAGCTCGCGGGAGAGTCCGGCGGGGGGGACATCCAGATGTGCCCCTGGTGAGGGAGGGGCTCTTCCTGAGTCCCATGCTCCCCAGCCATCCTCTCCATGAGAAGTTGGGGGGAGCTTGGGCCCTGCGCTGGGAGGAGCCGGTTGGGGAAGGGGGTGCAGGGGCTGAATCCCCCTTTCTGATCCTGGGTGTTGGTTTTTCTCTCCCTCCCAGATCCGGAACCTCGGAGCCCTCGGAAGCCTTTGCAAGCCAGGATTCCCTTGGCGAGGGAAGGAAGGAAGCAGAAGGACCGGCAGGGATCCGTCCTGCTGCCCCAGAAATGGTCCCATGAAGGAAGAGGCCCCTGGAGAGCCCCCCAGGGTCCCTGCAGCCCTTTGGAGATGCTCTGCCGGAGAGAAGAAGGATGGAGACCCCCCCCTTTGTCCAAGGAGGGGAACAGAAAAGACCTCACAACTCTTCAGCCTGGGAACCGTGGGGAGAGCTGGACCAGAACCGGGCAGAAGGTCCTGCAGGAGGGAACCCTCCTCCCTTCAGAACTTCCACCCTAGACCTCCATCCGATACCAGGAGGCTGAGGGTCCCCGGGGCCTTTGCAGCCGACTGCATGACTTGTGCAGGCGATGGCTGAGCCCAGGAAAGCACAGCAAAGCCCAGATGCTGGACCTGGTGGTTCTGGAGCGGCTCCTGGCTCTCCTG
>NW_020770840.1:0-18199 GCF_900518735.1 Pseudonaja textilis | reverse complement strand
AGTCTGACGATCAGGATGTGGTTTTGAAGGGAATTGTGCATGATATATTCGAATAAGGTCTGGGGCATGTACCTTGGACACATCCTGCCAAGAATGAATCTCCGTTTCATTTTCTAATCTCCCCACGAAGTACTGGAATCGTCCCTTCAGCCATCGTGAATCATAATTTCCAACCACTGTAGTGTCTGTAACAGGTTCAGTGCTGGGCCTAGATGGAGAGCCTGTATCTTCTGGAGAACGGAGAGTACACGATGGGGTGTCAGGTACTAACAGGGAGCGATGAAAAACGGTGAATGCACGTGGAGCGCGGTAGGGTGAGCCGATAAACCACAGGATTAATAACCACCTCGATAGGGAAGGGACCAATAAAGCGATGATCCAACTTCCTAATCGGATGATCGACTCGAAGATGTTTCGTTGACAACCACACCTTGTCACCCACAGCCAACGGAGGCGTCGCTTGCCACGAATGATCTGCGAAACATTTATAATCTGCTTTCGCTCATTCCAATTGTCTGGAAATTAACTGATGTACAGCATATAACTCCGACAAAAAGTCTCATGCCTCAGGAACAGAAGAATCTGCGATCGACAGGGGGAAAAACCTCGGATGATAACCCACATTGGCGTAAAAAGGCGTCATGTGGGTGGAGGTGTGTTGAGAATTATTAAAGGCAAACTCTGCCAATGGAAGATAAGTCACCCAGTCGTTTTGTCATTGATTTACAAAACATCTGAGGTATTGGACGAGGATGCCAATTACTTTCTCAGTCCCGCCATCGGTTTCCGGATGGTGCGCCGACGCTAAACATACCTGTACTCGTAGAGCGTTCATTAGACTTTTCCAGAATTGAGTGGTGAACTGAACACCACGATCTGAAACAACTCTGTCCGGTAAGCCATGTAAACGGAATACGTGTTGTATAAAAAGCCGGGCAGTAACATGAGCCGAGGGTAATCTACACGGGATGAAATGGGTCATTTTAGTGAGCATATCAACCACCACGAATACCATCGTATAACCCGACAACGAGGGCAAGTGTGTTAAAAAGTCCATGGAGATTGCTCCCCATGATCTGCCCGGAGTCGGCAGTGGTTGAAGGAGTCCAGGAGGCGCACCCGATGCTGCTTTCGCTTGTCGACATTGTACACAAGAAGCAACATAGGCAAACACATCATGTCGAACTTGAGGCCACCAAAAAGTCCGGGTGACCAAGTGCAGAGTTTTGTAGAAACCAAAATGACCAGCAGCGGGATTGTCATGACATTGCATCATGATGAGGGCTCTAAGCATCCTGGTGGGTACGTACAATAAACCCGGATGTCTTAACAAGTCCTCCTCCAAAGTCCATGGGGAATCAGGTCCAACTTCCCCCCTTTTCTGCTGCGTCCATGCGTCTAATCACTGCGCCTCCCGTATTCGAGCCCACAAATCTACTGGATCTTGAAGCACAGCCAAGGATTCCAGTGGCAGCACCGTTCATGGAGGAAGAGGATCCTCGGGACCGAGATATTCGGGTTTCCTAGACAACGCGTCTGCTCTCCGATTCTGTCCACTTGGAACATAAGTAATGGAAAAATTGAACCTTGCAAAAAACAACGACCACCGGATCTGGCGTTGGTTCAACTTCCTGGCGGTAGACAAATGTTCCAAGTTTCGATGATCCCTCCGAACCTCCACCTTATGCCGAGCTCCCTCTAAGTGATGTCGCCAGGTCTCAAATGCAGCTTTAATGGCCAACAACTCCTTTTCCCAAAAAGTATAATTATGCTCAGAAGCTGTGATCTTCCTAGAATAGTATGCGCAAGGGAAAAGAGGTGCGCCATCCATTGGAGCTTGCAACAATACCGCCCCGATAGCCACATTAGAGGCATCTGTCTCGACCACAAATGGACGATTCGGATCAGGATGCCTCAATATCAGCTCGGCCACAAACGCTTTCTTTAAAGTTTCAAAAGCCTGTTGTTGTGGAGGCCCCCACCGGAACGGGACCTTCTTACGAAGGAGCTGAGTGATAGGATCCATTAACTTAGCAAAACCTGGAATGAAGGTCCTATAGTAATTGGCGAACCCCAGAAGACGTTGCACGTCCTTTACTCGATGAGGGGCTTCCAAACTACACAAGGCCTCAACTTTTTTAGGGTCCATAGCGATGCCCTCGGGAGAGATGATATGCCCTAAAAACTCTATTGAAGACTGAAAAAAGAAACACTTCTCCAGTTTTGCATAGAGCTTATGCTCCCGAAGACGCTGCAGCACTTGACGGACCTGATGAAGGTGGCGATCCCTGGACCGGGAGTAGATCAAAATTTCATCCAGATACACCACGACAAATCTATCCAGCATATCCCGAAAAATGTCGTTCATCAAATGCTGGAATACCGCGGGAGCGTTGGTCAGACCAAATGGCATGATGGTGTACTCGAAATGACCATATCAAGTGCCAAACGCCATGTTCCACTCGTCCCCCTTGCGCATCCGAACCAGGTTGTAGGCCCCACGCAGATCGAGTTTAGTGAAGATAGTAGCCTCCCGCAACCGCTCCATTAATTCCAGAATGAACGGCAAAGGATAACTATTCCTCACTGTGATAGAGTTTAACCGGCAATAATCACAACATAAGCGTAATTCTCCTGACTTCTTTTTAACAAAAAGAACGGGAGCCGAAAGAGGAGACGACGATGGTCGAATAAACCCCCAAGCCAAGTTTTTATCTAGAAACTCTTGAAGCGCAGCCAACTCGGGCTCCGACATGGAGTATAACCGACCCTTGGGCAGTGGAGCATTCGGTATCAAGTCCACGGGACAATCATAAGCACGATGCGGTGGTAATTGATCTGCCTCCTTCTCGCTGAAAATGTCGGAGAAGTCCGACAACTCCGAAGGTAGAGAAACAGCAGGAGTGGCGATATCTTGACCGGCGCAGATATGTCTCAGATGGTCTACACATTGGAGACTTGGAAAAGAAATGGCATTCTGCGCCCAAGCCACCAACGGATCGTGCAAACGCAGCCAGGACACGCCGAGAACCAAAGGGAGATGAAGGTTCAAGGTGATATAAGAACTTATCGCCTCCTCGTGATCCCCAATGATCATACGCACTGGCTGGGTGGCGAAACAAATGGGCCCAGACTTGAGCTCACGCCCATCCATGGTTTCCACCTTAATGGGTGGATCCACAGCAACCAATGGGATCTTGTAGTGCGTAGCAAAAGCTCGGTCCATAAAGCTGGTTGTAGCCCCTGAGTCCACCAACGCAACAGCGGGAATTCCCTCCTTCTGGGACTGTAAAAAGATTTGAGTGTCCAAAAGTAAATGCCGAGGAGAGCCAGGATTTGCTTCAGCAATTTGAGGTGGGGATGTGAAACGTGCCCAACCTAGGGTTTCCTTGGGGTCAGATCTACCCTGTTTTCCCGACGAGCCAGGAGTGGTTTCAGGTACGGGTCTGCGGGTCCCTCTCCATTTGCAGGAATTAGCAAAATGTCCCAGACCCCCGCAATAAAGGCACAAGCCTTCCTGAAACCTTCTTGAACATTCTCGCGCCGTTAAGCGAGGGCGGAGTGCTCCCAACTCCATTGGCTCCTCCGTCTTAACCGTGGTTTGTGAATGAAAAAGAGAAGGTGGTTCCACAACGGGCCGTCTGCTTCCGCGGTGTTGTAAACGGGCTTCAATACGTAAGCACTGTATCACTAGTGCATCTAGGGTTGAAGCCCGCTCTGCATGTACTAACTCATCCTTAATGGCATCAACCAAGCCCTCCTGAAATGCATCCATGTGGGGTGGTTCGTTCCAGTTAGAGGCCATACAGAGTAAACGAAATTCTGCAATATATTCCTGCAGGGAACGTTTCCCCTGTTTAATGTCCCATAACCGTCTAGCCACAGTTTGACTTTTAATTGGGTTTTCAAACATAACCCTCATTTGTTGCAGAAAACCCTGAAAATTATCCAATAAAGGACTATCTTGAGTTAACAAGGGAGTAGCCCATTTGGCAGCCTGCCCAGACAAAAGGCTAATAATAAATCCTACCTTAGCCCGGTCATTTGGAAAGTCTTCAGGCCTCAAGGACATAAATAATTGACACTGCCCCAGAAATGCCGGAAACATGTCCATTTGTCCTGAAAATTTCTCCGGCATGGATACCGGGCTTTTCCTTAAGGGAGGGGCTGAAGGAGCAGCAGGAATTTGCAAACTTGAAATATGATTCACCAACTGGGTTACCTGGTTTTGGAGGGTCTGGTTACTTTGTAGCAGCTGGTTTATTTGTTGCTGTTGCTGCTCCACCAAATGCTTCAGTTGAGTTGAATCCATCTCGGTTTGAAGACGGTTTGTTTTGGCTTGGAAGCAAAAATGTTATGTCTCACCTATATTCATAGATGAGAAGACAAGGTTTCAGAATTCAAAATATTCAAGCAGAAACAAAACCGGATTCAAAAAGTGTTAATTAGCACTGTTTTCCAGTCCTTGGCAGACTTCCCGGAACCTGTCAGGCTAATCAAAATTGTCCATAAATCACAAGGCCACTCCAAATGTATTCTTTCGACTCATCAAACACTTTGCTTCCAAGCAAAGCCTGAGAGTCAGCACGCCTCTTTAAATCAACTGGATAGGCGTGTCAATCTCTCCAATCAATGTCTGGCCTGACGCCTCCCTTCAGATTGACGTTTCCTGGTTCTCCTAGTTCTGGCGTCAATCCATGATCTGTCAGTTTCCTCGCTGGAAACTTCTGTCTCATTTTGTTGATCATTTGCTGGCCTGAACGAAGTCGAAGGTTCTGGGGAGGATTGTCTCTGCGACAATCTCTCATCCTCCTGGCTCACGTCTGTGTCCTCCGATAATTCAGACTCCACATTCACAGCAGGCTCCAACCTTCCATCTTCAGAGTCATCAGAGTCAAAACTCCCAGCAGGATCGATCCTTCCAGTCACAACATGTATATATGTATATATGCATATGCATATGCATATGCATATATGTTATGTCTCCTCTTGGAGATTCAAACGAACAAACACAAAGCAGCCGTTTCACAATCAAATCAAACTGAAGGAAAATAACAAGATAACGACTGGCAGAAACGGTTAGAACTCCCCTTCAAAATTCAAACAAACAGAGATCTCTTTGCGGTAACGTCCTCATTCAAAATAGTCATTTTGTTTCTGGCAAAAGGCACCAGCTCAGCTGTGTCCTTTTATACCCATTAAGGCAACGTGCTAATTAACTGGCTTGCCCTTCAGATTAACGTTTCCTGGTTCTGACGTCAATCCACGATCTAACAGTCATCAGATTCAAAACTCTTAACAGGACCGATCCTTCCAATCACAACACTATCCCCCACCGCAGGGCCCTTCCCCCGAGTCTGATGATTAACTTGATGATGTTTCGTTGACAACCCCACTCTGTCTCCCACAGCCAATGGAGGTGTCGCTCGTTCCAATTGTCTCAGGTGGTCTACACATTGGAAACTTGGAAAAGAAATACCGTTCTGCGACCAAGCCACCAACGGATTGTGCAAATGCAACCAGGACATTCCGAGCACCAAAGGGAGATGAAGGTTCGAGGTGATATAAAAACTTATCGCCTCCTCATGATCCCCAATGATCATATGCACTGGCTGGGTGGCGAAACGAATGGGCCCAGACTTGAGCTCACGCCCATCCACGGTTTCCACCTTAATGGGTGGATGTACAGCAACCAATGGGATCCCATAGTGCTTAGCAAAAGCTCGGTCCATAAAGCTCGTTGTAGCCCCTGAGTCCACCAACGCAACAGCGGGAATTCCCTCCTTCTGTGACTGTAGAAAAATTCGAGTGTCCAAAAGTAAATGCCGAGGAGGGCCAGGATTTACTTCAGCAATTTGAGGTGGGGATGTGAAATGTGTCCGACCTAGGGTTTCCTTGAGATCAGGTCTACCCTGTTTTCCTGACGAGACAAGGGTGGTTTCAGGTACCGATCTGCGGGTCCCTCTCCGTTTGCAGGAATTAACAAAATGTCCCAGACCCCCGCAATAAAGGCACAAGCCTTCCTGGAACCTTCTCGATCGTTCTCGTACCGTTAAGTGAGGGCGGAGTGCACCTAACTCCATCGGCTCCTGAACATTAACCGTGGGTTGGAAAACTCTCGGTGGCGTGGGATGTGCACGAGAAAACGAAGATGATTCCATACCGAGCCGTTTGCGTCCACGTTGCTGTAAACGAGCTTCAATTCCTAAGCACTGAACTATCAATGCATCCAAAGTTAAAGCCCTCTCTGCATGGACCAGCTCATCCTTAATGGCATCAGACAAACCTTCTTGGAATGCAGCCATATGAGCCGGTTCATTCCAATTGGAGTCCAAACACAGCAAACGAAATTCTGCAACGTAATCCTGCAGGGAACGTTTCCCCTGATTTATATCCCACAAACGTCTGTCCACAGTTTGTATCTTAATTGGGTTCTCAAACATCACTCTCAGTTGCTGAAGAAAACCCTGGAAATTATTCAACAATGGGCTATCTTGAACCAACAAGGGAGTAGCCCAATTAGCAGCCTGCCCAGATAAAAGGCTAAGAATGAATCCTGTTTTGGCCCGATCATTTGGAAAGTTTTCAGGCCTCAAGGACATAAATAATTGACACTGCCCCAGAAATGCCGGAAACATGTCCGTTTGCCCAGAAAATTTCTCCGGCATGGATACTGGGCTTTTCCTCACAGGAGGGGCAGGAGGAACAGCAGCAGGGCTTGGTAAGCTGGAAACATAATTCAGCAATTGTGTTACCTGATTCTGAAGCGTCACATTGCTTTGCAGTAGCTGATTAATTTGTTGTTGTTGCTGCTCTACCAAACGCTACAGTTGATTTAAATACATCTTGCTTGAAAGATGGTTTGTTTAGGCCAGAAACAATAATGTTATGTCTCCTCTTGGAGATTCAAACGAACAAACACAAAGCAGCCGTTTCACAATCAAATCAAACTGAAGGAAAATAACAAGATAACGACTGGCAGAAATGGTTAGAACTCCCCTTCAAAATTCAAACAAACAGAGATCTCTTTGCAGTAACGTCCTCATTCAAAATAGTCATTTTGTTTCTGGCAAAAGGCACCAGCTCAGCTGTGTCCTTTTATACCCATTAAGGCAACGTGCTAATTAACTGGCTTGCCCTTCAGATTAACGTTTCCTGGTTCTGACGTCAATCCACGATCTAACAGTCATCAGATTCAAAACTCTTAACAGGACCGATCCTTCCAATCACAACACATATACATACATACATACATACATACATATATATATATGTGTGTGTGTGTGTGTGTGTGTGTGTGTTTGTAGATTTTCACAGGTACAGGTATCTAGGTGTCAGCTGGTGCTCCATTCAAAATCCAAGAAAGAAATACTTAGACTCCTTTAATCAGACAAAAGATATCTTTTACTGGAAATCAAGTGGTAGCAACAAAAGAATTCTGAATCTGAGAAAATGGGCGCGTAAATCACATATACAAAGTAATGGCAACGTTCCCACCCCCAATAGTTCAGTTGGCTCATCCAATTAAAAGTTGTGTATATCATCATGTGGGCATCTCCAGGTGGTGATGAGGCTTCTGTCTGTTGACCTTGACATAGTTTGATAAAGGGTTGCAGCTGCGCATAGCATAGGATAGAAACCTAAACAAAAATGTACCCACCCCCCCCAGTTTATACAGTTCTGGTTTGTAACACCTCCAGCTCACTTCCCATAACCATTCCCCACTCCTCCCCCCATTACTTATGACAGCCGAAAGATGCAAAGGAAAGGGAGAAAATCTTGAAGGCTGACTTTCGGCCCTCCTAGAAAAGAGACCTTCGTCCTAAAAAAGATAAAAATAGAAGGTAATAGAAAATACACGTGTAACAGCAACATGCTAACTTTTTAGGGTTTATCAGGATATTTAGTACAAAATGCCTTGATAAGTGTAGGAGCTCTAACATCCTTCTCATTCACCCACTCAGCCTGGGAAGGAGGAAAATGTTTCCAAGCAACCAAATACTGGAGTCGACCCCTTCATTTTCGAGAATCCAAAATTTCTTTAACTTCAAAATGTTGTTCACCCTCAATTAGCAATGGTACAGGGGGATCAACCTGAGTTGGTCTCAAGTCGGAGGTATGTTCAGGTTTTAATAAACTAACGTGGAAAACAGGGTGGATCCATCAAAGAGTTTTTGGTAATTTCAGTTGGACTGCCACAGGGTTCACAATTCGTTCAATTGAGAAAGGTCTAACATACTTAGGTCCAAGCTTTTTTTACTTTTGTGTGGTCTGCAAATATCTGGTGGATAAAAAGACCTTGTCACCCACTTGATATGGTTTTTGTTGAGTTCTCTTTTTATCTGCAAATTTTTAATGAGCTTGATGAGCATCATCTAATGCTTTACAGGTAACCGGCCAGGTAAGCTGGAGCTCTGTTATCCATTCATCTAATGACTGAATGTTAGGTTTCTCCCATGGAAGCTCAGGTATGGGTACAAAGTCTTGTCCCTAAGCCACTTTAAATGGAGTAAACCCAGTACTACTATGTACCAAATTATTATATGCCACCTCAGCGAATGGCAATAGGTCAGCCCAATTATCTTGCTGATAATTTATATAACATCGAAGATATTGTTCCAATACTGAGTTAGTCTTCTCACAAGCCCCATTGGTTTGTGGGTGGTGGGCGGAGCTTAAGCCCTGGGCAGAGCCCAATAACTTCAGGAACTCCTTCCAAAAGTTTGAGGTAAACCGGACACCCCTGTCTGAGATTATGCATTCAGGAATCCCATGTAACCTGTAGATATGTAAAATAAACAGTTTAGCCAATGTTTTTGCAGATGGGATTTTCGGACAAGGTATGAAATGTACCTGTTTGGAAAACAAATCAGTTACTACCCAAATAATTGTATTCCCCCCCACTTTCAGATAATTCCACAATAAAATCCATAGAGATTTCCTTCCATGGAGCCGTTGGTCTAGCCACATTTTGTAGTAAGCCTGCTGGTTTACTAGGAGGCCATTTGGCTGAGGCACAGATAGGACAACTAGCTACATAAGCTTCTATGTCCTTCTTTAAAGTAGGCCACCAAAATTGCCTTTTAACCAAGTGTAAGGTTTTCATGAATCCAAAATGACCAGCGGCTTTAGAGTCATGAGCTTGCTGTAATATTTGGTTTCTCAGCTTCGCTGTCACATATAATTTGGCCCCCACCCATGCCAATCCTTCTCTAACTGTACAGTTATTTGAGTGAGCAAGAAACCAATCATCAAGTTTTAAAGCATCTCTTAATTGTGCAGTCAAATCATTTGATAAATCAACCTCCTTTTTCTGGGCTCTGGTAACCACTGGAGCTGCCAACTGTTTGGTTGGGACAATCAGCCATACCACTTCTTGGTGAGCACTATTATATTGAGGTAATCTAGATAAAGCTTCTGCCATGAAGTTCTTCCCCCCTGGAATGTACTTCAATGAAAAATTAAAGCGCTTAAAGTACTGCGCCCAGCGAACTTGCTTGGGAGACAGCTTCCGAGGCGTTTTCAAAGCCTCCAAATTTTTATGATCCGTCCACACCTGAAATGGGTGTTTTGCCCCTTCCAAGAAATGCCTCCAGGTTAACAGAGCCCAGCAAACTGCAAAAGCTTCTTTTTCCCAGGTGGCCCATCTTCTTTCAGTTTCAGTTAGTTTACAAGAAGTATATGCACATGGTTGCAGAGTCCCCGTCTCATTTGCTTGTAGTAACACTGCCTCAACTGCTACGTCACTTGCATTGGCTTGGATTACAAAAGGAGCATCCATGTCCGGGTGCTTGAGTACTGCTTCAGCAGCAAACAGTCATTTCAGCTTATCAAAAGCAGCTTGACATTCCATGGACCACTCCAGTGGTTTACTAGGCTTTAGTTTCACCTCCCCTTTGGTGTTTAGGAGATTTGTGATAGGCATTGCAATCTTCGCAAAAGCAGGGATAAATTGACGGTAAAAATTAGCGAATCCCAAGAAACTTTGAAGTTGTTTCCTGGTGCGGGGAGGGGCCCATTCCAAAACAGCACGAACCTTCCCTGGATCCATTTCTATGCCATCATGTGAGATGTGATAACCTAAATAGTCAATTTTCTCCTGGTGGAATTCACACTTGGACAACTTTGCATACAGCTCAGCAGCTCAAAGTTTTTCCAGAACTGACCGCACTAGTTTCACATGTTCATCACGAGTCTCCGTGTAGATAAGAATATCATCAAGATAAACCAACACCCCTTTGTATAGATGTTCATGCAACACCCGATTGATCATTTGCATGAATACTGCAGGGGCCCCCTGTAGGCCAAATGGAAGAAGGTTGAATTGGAAACAACCCATTGGGCAGTTAAAAGCAGTTTTCCATTCATCCCCTTCCTTAATTCGAACCCGGTAGTATGCTTCTCTCAAGTCGAGTTTTGTAAAAATTTTCCCTTTGGCCAAGTGGGCCAGCATGTCCTTCATCAAGGGGAGTGGGTACATGTTCTCCACTGAAATAGCATTCAGGTTTCTGTCGTCAACACATAAATGAAGGGAGCCATCTTTCTTTTCACAGAACAATAATGGGGCTGCTACCCTGGGTCTAGTGGGTTGGATGACAGGACAGGGACGTCCAGAGGTGGAGAAGCCCAGCTGGGGCTTTCGAACACCTCTTCTCGCGTTTGGAGGGATCCCCAGTGGATACACGAAACCCGTAGAGCTTCGTGTCAGAATAGAGGACCCCCGGGTTGCTGTTTGGGGGTAGGCAACTCCCCAGCAACGAAGGAAGAGCCTCTGAGACCAGCGCGATTGAGCCAGCTGCCAGTTAATGGCGGCTCCAAAGTCCGGTCTGCCACTGAACTGATGAAGCAAAAAGTGACTGCCTGAAAGGTCTGAGCGGAAAAGGGCAGAAGGACTACAAAGCCACGAGAGAGATCGGTCTGATTCTCCCTGTTTCACTGTGAGTAACAGTGGGGGAAGCTGGAGATAAGCGGCCGGAAAAGCAGTTTGAAAAGTGAAAGGGGGATAAAGTGGCTCGACACTTAGAGTGAAAGTGTGGATTGGAGCGTTGCCGAGGAGAGAAAAAGGCGGTGGGAATTCAAGAAGCTCAGGAGTGGATTGCCATCTCGGATCTGCGCGTGAGAAGGCTAGAAGATTAGGAGAGGATTTTAGCTGCGAAGGAGGGCAGAGCGAGAGGTAGAGAGCCAGAAAAAGATGTACTGACTTTTATATGCAAGATCCTTTCCTTTTAGCATTACTGCCTACAAAACTGATTTTTAAAGTGATCGATCTGAGGCAGATACCCAAAGTGACTGTGGATTGACAATTGCTGGCAGGAGGGAAGAAGAAGAAGGAAGAGACAGACGGAAGCCTGGCCAAGACTGATCGCTGATTGCTGACAGCAATTAGTCAGCACTTCCTCCCCCTGCTTCCTTGGTGCGCCCAGGAGGAGAGACGAAAAGACTAAAACGCCAACCCCAACTCAGATTTGTTTTTCTATGGAACTAATCCTACAGATACGTGCTTTGTGATTCCCTAAAATTGAAAAGACCCCTTTCTTCCTGCATTCTTTCTCTCTCTCCCTTTCTCTTTGTTCTTTCCTTTTTTTCTATAATAGTTAAGTATAAAGGCAAACTGCTTGTTACAGTTATTAAGATTTACAGATTAGACTCTCTGGGATATATAAAAATTTTAAGGACTGTTAATAGGGTTGTCTCAGATAAAATGGAATCTTAAATATTAATATACACTATAGGACAAAAGTATATATAGTATATATAGAGTGAGATATTCTAGAGTTGGTTGTATGCTTTAAACAAGTATGATTTATTAGGGGTAAAATACAATTAACTCCGGTATTTGAATTTAATATAGAGAATAATACATAATACATCGAATGGTGATTTGGGATAACATTCTTAACATAGTCCAATTGCAAAAACAAATTTTATCAGAGATGACTTCCACAACAACTACGGCCCTGAAAACAGGAAGGAAGAACAACCAGACCTTGATGACAACTCTGGCAACTGCCTCCCCAACAACGCAGAAAACTATAGAAGAGACTTTGGTAGGAGAAAAACAACCGACTGTTACTAATGCCAACCTACAAGCGTCATTACTATCCCTGCAAGAATTAATGCAAGAATCAATGTCTAGAATGCAGGAGATTATGATTAGGAATCATAATGAGACCAGAGCAGATATTAGCGAACTGAAAGAAGAAATGAGTAAATTAAAAGAGGAGATGAGAGTAGATATACAGAGAGTTGAAGATAGGGTCGGGACAATGCAATTGGCCATGGAAAGAACTGAATTAAAAATAAAAGAAATAGAGAAGAGGACGGAACAAGCGGAGAGAAACCTGGAAAGGACTGAGGAAGATTTTAAAAATGTAAATAGAGAAATGGAAGATTCCTTGGTCCAACTTGAGATGGACAGAGCAGCTGCATACTTAAGGTTCCAAAACGTGGAGGAATCCAAAAATGAAGAATTAGAACATTTAATGGCAGGTTTGTTGGCTGAACTACTTGGAAAAGAGAAAGATGACTTACTCAAGGAATTTGATGAAATCTATAGGGTGAACACCAGTTATGTAAGGCGTCACAATTGCCCAAGGGAGATCCATATCCGCTTTTCAAGAAGATGCATGAGAGACCTAATACATAGAAAGGCCAGAGATGAGAGAATATTATATAAGGGCAAAGAGATCATAATTCTCAAGCAGATTCCAAGAAAAGTGAGGGCCATAAGGCAAGAATATAAATTTTTAGCCAATTACTTAAATAAAAATGAAATCTCATTTAAATGGCTAATCCCAGAAGGGATGCTAATATCGTGGAAGGGAAGAAAAATTAAAATAGATTCAATAGAACAAGCACAAAACTTCCTAGAACAGCTAACAACCACGGAGGATCAACTCACTAGGGAGAAAAACCAAAGGAATATGCAGGAAGATCGTAACCGCCACAGGAACAAAGAAGAAAGACCTGTCCAAATTCAAGGGAAAGACAACTTACAACGAGAAAGAGAAGAAACAACTCCATATCAATCACAAGAAGAGAGCCGTAGAGTTACGAGACAAAAAGCGAGGCAGACTTAAGTAAATGGACGAAGGAAGGAAAATTCTTTCCATTAATATAAACGGCCTAAATTCAAGAGCTAAAAGGAAAAGGATTCTAACCAAACTAATAAAACAAAATGTTGATATAATTTGCATACAAGAAACACACATTAGGAAAAGTGAGGAGAAATTCCTAGATTGTCCGAAACTGGGAAAATTATTTACAGCACCAGCTGATAAACACAAAAAGAAAGGTATTGCAATCTATGTGAGGGATGACTTAAAAGCAGAGTTAATCTGGGCGGACCCTGAAGGAAGAACTCTGGTGGTACAAATTTCGATTAATGGCATTACACTCTTACTGGTAGTAATCTATGCCCCAAATGATGATCAAGGTAAATTTTTTAAACATCTCCATCAAAAAATAACAGAATTTGAAAATGGTAATATTATTTTGATTGGCGATTTTAACTCTATTGCTGACTATCGGAAGGATCATAGTAATAGGAGTAAGAACAAAAAAGGAAATAGAGAATTCTCTAAGCCATGTAAGGATATGTTGAATGAAATGAATCTGGTAGATATCTGGAGAAAATTAAATCCCCAAAAAGAACAGTTTACTTATTATTCTAACCCACATAAAATTTGGACAAGAATAGATATGGCTTGGATAAACGGTGAATTATTTAATGAAATCAAAGATAGCGAAATCTTACCAAATGACTGGGCTGACCACAACCCAATTCAAATAACCTGGAGGGGTAGAAGAAAACCAAAGAAAAGATGGACTTTTAACACTCATTTAATAAAAGAAGAAGAATATACTAATAAATTGAAAGAAGAACTGAACTTCTTCTTAAAGGAAAATAATAATGATCTAACTTCGAAACAAAATATATGGGACACATTAAAGGCATTTATAAGAGGAATAACAATCTCTTACAATGCTATAAGAAATAAAAGAAAGTATGCCCAACAAAGTAACTTACAACAAGAAATTAAGGATTTAGAAACCCAATTACAAAAGAACCCCAAAAACCAAAGAATACAGAACCAGTTATTAACAACTAAACATAAACTAAATTTACTGGAACAAGAAAAATTGGAGATTAGTCTGAAAATGACTAAACAAATCTACTTTGAGCATGCAAACAAGCCAGGGAGATGGTTAGCCCACAAACTTAAGAAAACGAAAGAAAAAAGATTGATACACCAATTAATGGATGAGGGGGGCAATATGCAAGAGGAGTTAGAGAAGAAAAAAGAGATCACTTCTAATTACTTTGGGAAATTATACAAAAAAGAAGAAGTCTCTGAGGATAAAATAATGAAATACCTGGAGGAAGCGAATGACAAAGCAATTGGAGAGGAAGAGATAGAATTATTAAACCAAAATATAACATGGTCCGAACTGAAGTCAGCAATAGAGAAACAAAGTAACAATAAAGCACCAGGACCAGACGGGATACCGGTAGAACTTTACAAAATTATCATAGAACAAATTGGACCACTGATGCTGGATGTATTTAATGAGGTACTCTTAGCAGCCAAGATGCCGGACTCGTGGAGGGGAGCCTTAATTTCGCTGATCCCGAAGGAGGACCTTGACCACAGACTTATTAATAATTATAGACCAATTTCGCTCCTGAATGCAGATTATAAATTATTCTCTTCTATAATAGCCAATAGATTAAAACAGGTTTTAAATACTTATATCCATGAAGATCAAAACGGATTTCTCCCATTTCGACAAATTAAGAATAATTTAAGAACAGTGATAGACATTTCAGAATACTATGAAGCCCACCCGGAAAAACAATTTGCATTTATGTTCTTGGATGCTGAAAAAGCATTCGACAACTTAAATTGGCATTTCTTAATTCAAAAAATATATAATATGAATCTTGGCACCAGATTTGAAAATGTCATCACTACAATTTACCACACTCAACAGGCAAACATTCTAATAAATGGGGAACAAACTGGCCCGATAAAAATAGAAAAAGGGGTAAGACAGGGTTGCCCTCTCTCCCCTCTGCTTTTCATATTCGCTCTAGAATCTCTTCTGACGTATATTAGGCAAAATTTGAGAATTAGAGGTTTGAGGATCAAATCAGAAGAATATAAAGTACAGGCTTTCGCAGATGATTTGGTTTTTTTTCTGGAGGAGCCCATAGAAAAAGGACACAACTTATTAGAAGAACTAGAACGATTTGGAGAAGTAGCGGGATTTAAAATAAACAGGGGAAAAACAAAATTAATGACTAAAAATTTAACAGGAGACCAGAATAAAGAGCTAGAGACAACAATGGGAATACAAGTGACAAAAAAAATTAAATACTTAGGAATTTGGCTAACTCCACAAAGCAAATCGTTAAAAGAAAACAATTATGATAAACTTCTCCAACAAACTAAGAAAGACTTAGATTTTTGGAGCAATTTACAACTTTCCTTATTGGGCAGGATTGCTTTGATTAAGATGAATATTCTGCCAAAATTTCTATATTTATTCCAGACAATACCAATTAAACTAAATAAAAATTTTTTTACGGAACTAAACAAGATAACATTGAATTTTATTTGGCAGGGGAAAAAAGCTAGGATTAACGTAAAAGCCCTACAAGATTTGAAAAGCAGAGGAGGGTTAGCCTTGCCAAACTGGGAAATATATCATACGGCAGCCACCCTCCTATGGATAAAGGATTGGGTGAACCTAACCAACAAAAGAACACTAGTATTAGAAGGCCACGATATGCAGAAAGGGTGGCATGCCTTTCTGTGGGAATCTGGGAAACCCAGGCAATCATATTTCCATAGGCATCTTATCAGGGACTCTTTATTAACTAATTGGAAAAAAGTACGTAAAAAGCTTTATTTAAAAATACCGATTTGGATATCCCCAATGGAAGCGATAGTACACCCTAATAATTTGGATATAACCAAAATGATTAAGTACGAAAATTTATTAGACCCACAAGGAAAATTGAAAACACGACAAGAACTGCAAGAGCGAGGATTTATAATTGATCAGTGGGTGTACCTACAAACTCATAGTAAATACAAACAAGACATTAAGGAATTCGGAATCTACAATAAATTACAGACCCTAGACAAAATTCTACTAGGACCGAGTAAAAAAAATATATCTAAATTTTACAAATATTTATTAGAAACAGAACTAGAACAAGAAATTGTCAAGGGAAATATGATTGCGTGGAGCAGAAATGTGGGTCGGAGCATTACCCTAGCAGAATGGGAAAAGATCTGGAACAGGAACATTAAGATCACAAAATCAGCAGCTTATAAAGAAAACTTATATAAAATGTTTTATAGATGGCACCTGCCCCCTTCGAGATTGGCGAAGATGCACCCCAACACGAGCCCCAAGTGTTGGAAATGTCAACACATAGAAGGTACCTTCTTTCACATGTGGTGGTCATGCAAGGAAACCCAGAAGTATTGGCAAAAAAATTAGGCACTGGCTAGAGGAAATAACCATGGAACAAATTGAGTACAAACCAGAGTCCTTCCTTCTAGGAATTTTTGATAAACAAATATCCAAAAAGTCAAAGTATATTACAATCTACATCTTAACCGCGGCCAGACTGGCATTTGCCCAGTGCTGGAAACTACCCTCTATCCCCACTGATCTTATGGTTATTCAGAAAATCTTACAATGCGCCGAAATGGACAAACTAACACAAGCACTAAAAAATAAAGAATCTTCAACCTATTATAGCAATTGGAATCCTTTGTACATTTGGCTTAATCAAAGATAGATCACCTCCAAGAAAATTAAGGCCGAGGCCTCCGAGGCAGAGATAAAGAAAAGCACTGCCGATGATAGTCTGGAAGAAGAAAAGACCTTACAGACAGTCACAAAAATATGGTTTTATTATAAATGTTTTCTCTACTTCTGTTATCCCCACTTTCCCCCCCCCCCACCCTTCCCTTCCCTTTCCCTCTTTCCTCTCTCAAGCTTTCCTCTCTTTCCCCCTTGGCCCATGCCAAGACTTGTTCGTCTTTTTGTTGTATATACTTTGTAGCTGTGTTGTCGTTGATTTTTTAAAAAGTAAAACTAATAAAGTTTATTAAAAAAAAAAAAAGAAAACACGTTCCAAATTCTTTTTTTTTTTAAGAACAAGTTTTATTGATTTTTTGAAGACAAACAAGACATAGAACATAAAAGTATAAAACCTCCTTTCTAAAAATTACTTATAAATTTTAGCAAGGCAAATAAAGCATTATTTTTTAAGACATAGTTCCACATTATCACATTTCCATTTAAACACATATATATCTTTTCCAAATTTCTCATTGTTTCTCCTTTCACTTTTATTCAATTATATTTCTTTCTAACAAGGTTTTATTAATTCTCAATCAGTCATAAACACACAAAATACAAAACATAGAACAAGACATAAAAAGATAAAACCTCCTTAATTGTCATTTATACATGTCTTTTCCAAATTTCTCTCCCTTTAGTTTTATTCCTCCAAGGTTTTATTAATTCACAATCAAACATAGCTAACCAAAACACAAAACATAAAACATAAAACTTCTTTTGAAAAGTGGCTTAGCCCCGGGTTACATCTTTTTTTACAGACCTAAATCAAATTCATGCTCACCTTATATACCATTCATATCTTATTAACCATTTTATATTTTCTATATAACTTCTCCTTTCTTTTCACTCTCTTAATTATATTTTATTTATTTCATCTTATTTCAAAATCATTATGCTTGTATCTTTTGTCCGTTCTTTTCCAATCATCTATTTATCTCTTCTCTTTAGCAAAGAATTTCCCCTGTAATCACTTTTAAAGTGTGACGCCTTTCTATCTTTCCCCTAAAGTAAAACTTAAAATAATACATAATTTCCATCCTGATTTTGCGTAGTACATTCTACATATTACATCTTAAAATAAAAGAATAATAAACTTATAGTATAGTTAAGTATATAATTTCCATTCTAGTTCTAATTCTAATTAGTACATTATTTTAGAATAAGAAAATGAAATACTAAGTTTATAATAACATTAAAACAATAACGAATTAAACTATAACTAAACATTAATCATTTTACACATTCTCCTTAATATTTTATTAAATATTGAGATCTATCATTATTAAACATTTTAATATTTTAATATTTTATT
>NW_020770839.1:0-18215 GCF_900518735.1 Pseudonaja textilis | reverse complement strand
GCTATGTATTTGCATATTTGACCATATAAGGTAACTGACCATATAAGGCATACTGACCATATAAGGCAATACCTATGTTGACCAATCATAGCTTTACACATGTTGTTGGTTGTTTTGTTACCTGCCTCACTATGTTGACCAATCATAGCTTTACACATGTTACCTGGCAGGTATGGTATAATTGGATCATTGGGTGATATCGCAACATCTCCTCTGTTTTTATTTTATTTTTAGGGCTATCCTCACTGTTATGTCCAGTCTAGGTCCTCCGACTCATCCTGTCATAGGTTCATGAGAATTCGTGGTTCCCCTTTGGCAGCATCTTTGGTGAACTCGTTATCAGAGTTATCGGAATCCGAGGAGAATTGCAAGAGGGCCTTTTTCTCTATTAGCGCATTAATTTGTTTTTGTTTTGAGTATAAATCCGAATCAATTTGGCCAAATTTTCTTTTAAGGATTTCTAAGAATTTACCTATCACACATGGTCCAATGGTACATGCCAACAAGAGAAGGATAAGTGGACCAGCTATAGCAGATAACAATGTTGTTAACCATGGGGAAAGGTTAAATAGTCCTTGATACCAAGTATGTTATGAAGCTCGTTCCCTTTCTCTTTCTTTTAATCTGGTGTCTAGTTCTTTCATGGAATCTAGGACAACTCCTGAGCTATCAGCATAGAAACAACACTCTTCTTTAAGAACAGCACATAGTCCCCCTTGTTTCAAAAACAAGAGGTCTAGGCCTCTGCGGTTTTGTAAGACCACCTCAGATAAAGAGGTAAGAGAAGTTTGCAAGGCAAGAATGGATTTTTCGACCCTTCTAAGATCTTCATCTATGGTGGCACTTAACTGTGTTATGCTTTTATCATTTACAACCAAAGCTGATATGCCTGTTGCTGTACCTGTAGCACCTAAACCTAGCAGCACAGATAAGGTAAGAGCTGTGACAACTTCTCGTTTAGCTCGTAGGTGGTATTGTCGAGGTTCTAAAATGGAAACAAAATCTTCAGAATCATATACATCAATTTTTGGCAACAGCTGGACCTAAATACAGAATTATTTTTTTGCTAATAATACATATCCGTGGACACATGCGGTTAAACCTGTTGAGCAAGCCCAAACAGAGTTATTTCCAGGAATAAAAAATTGGCCTTGGAGGCGTTTTGTGATATTGCCACCAGATGTGGTGAATACCTGGTTGTAACCTCCAATTGAAAGGCCGGTTCTTTCTTTGGGTAGATAAAGTTCACATTTGTGTCTGTGGGTGGCATTAAGGCAGTATTGTGAATAATTAGTAGGTATGTGGCCAAGACAGCAACCTTGGCCAGTGATGGCCGTGATAGTGAGAGAGCTATTCCTCCATCGGCAATTGTTATCAGAAGTGGAGTTGGAAATAGGTTGGGAGGAGCCGATGGCTTCATAAAAAGGGGGGTTTAAAGACAAGCAAAGCCAACAGTGCTGAGAAATGGAGGAATCTTGAGAGTGATTCAACAATGCATGAGCAGAAGCAATGAGGGATACCAGTGGGTTCTGGGCATTTGTTAGGGGTTTCAAAAATTCAGATTGGATTTGGTTAGCATTGGGTCCTACAGATAGGGATGGGGAAACATGAACATGGCGTTGTATATAGAAGACATTCCCATAATGATATCCAGGCCAGTAGGCGTAAATGCGACCTCCCCACTTTGCCCCAGTGTCCCAAATGTTACTTCGTTTTCCTTCGGTCGTAAAGGAGACAGTCACTGGATTACATCTGGACCATTTTTTGTTACCTGCCGTACATTGTATATCCTGGGTGGTTCTGGTAAGTGTGATGAGATCATTCTTCAAGGGAGGTGTCCAGGAAATGTAACCAGTTGAGACACAGGACCAGGATTTGCAATAGTAATCAGAAATTCCCCCGCAGGTGTAGATATGGTCTGCATCAGTAATATGTCCTGGGCAGACATACAGGTAATGTCTTTTAACAATACTATGGCTCGGGGAAGGGGCATCAGTGGGATGAGAGTAGGCAGTCTTACCTAGAATCATTTCGGCAAAGTCAAAATGTAGTTTAGGGAAATAGGAGAAAATCATGGTGTAGTTAGTTGTGGAGCTGAGTATTTGTCCATAAGCGTCCTTGATTGTCCGTGTGATGTTGTAGGGGCGATGAGCGTTGTCATGAGATGATGAAAGTATGACTTCAGGAAGGAAGCAGCAGCAAAGAAGCAAGAGGATCTTCATCCTGGTCAGTGGAGGCACCTTTTGGAGAGGAAGTGGAGAGCGAGGGGTCACGGTGGTAGGGACGAACACACCTGGCAGGGATCCAGAGTACTCGTTCAGGGAGTTGGACAGCGGCGTAGCCTCGTCCCCAGGTGATCAGCTCAGCAGGTCCCTTCCACGCAGGATCAGGCAACTGTCTGTAATAAACAAGCGGTCTCGAGGTGGGAACAGGTGGTTTAGTGAAATGTCGAGATGCAGCAGACAGGGGAGGGGTGCCAGTGAGATTGAGGAAGTTAAGTGTATACAGACAAACATTCAAAATATTTTGTAATGCCGGGAGGCTAGGGGGGCCTCTAAGGCCTTTTGACCCCATGTATCGTTGTAAGGCCAATTTTAAGGTTTGATTACCTCTTTCCACGATAGCTTGCGCTTGGCTGTTAAATGGAATCCCAAACTTATGGATAATGGACCAATGATGGCAAAATTCAGAGAATTGAGAGCTGATATAGGCTGGTCCATTATCTGTTTTTAGAATTTTTGGCGATCCCAGCACTACGAAGGTCCGAATACAATGATTAATAACATGCTTTGACGCCTCTCCCCTTTGAGGGGTGGCCATAATAAACCCTGAATAGGTGTCAACAGACACATGAAGGTATTTCCAGGGTGCAAAAGGCTGAAATTGCGTGACATCCATTTGCCAGGTGTCACAAACATCAGTCCCTCTAGGGTTGATACCTTGGGGGTAGTTCTTTGCTTGAAGACTACATGTGGGACATTGTTGTATAATTGCTGTCGCTTCTGCCAAAGAAATGCCAAATTGTTTTACCAGAGCCTTTTTGTTTTGATGAAAATAACTATGACTTTCCCCTGCAGTTAGAGGGGAAGGTTGGGGTGACTTAACAGTGATAGGAAGTAATTTACAAGCAGCATCAGCTACCTGGTTTCCTTCTGAAAGGAAACCCGGAAGCTGCTGGTGACTGCGTATGTGGGCCACGAATAGGGGGTGCGCTCTGGATTGAATGAGTGTTTGCAGTTGAAGTAACAGTGTCATTAATGATGGTTGTAGAGAAGGAGACAGATATGCCTCAAAAATATGCAAAACCAATTGGGAGACATATAAACTATCCATTATGATATTGATTGGTTGAGTGGGAAATGACTCTAAGGCTAAGTTGAAGGCAGCCAATTCAGCTTGCTGTGCTGATGATTGTGGCTTTGTTGATTGTTTGTGCCAGGTAGTTTGATCGAACCAGACACAAGCACCATGAGTTTTAGAGCCATCAGTAAAAACTGTGATGGCTTGAATTAGTGGAAAAGCAACTACTGGAGAGGAAAAGGTAATAGGTACCATTTTTATTAGCTGCAAACGGGGGTCAGAAGGGAGATGGCAAGAGATGGGACCAATCCAATTCTCCAGGGCGTCCTGTAAGACATCAGATGTCTGAAAAAGGGGGTCCCATTGAGACAGTTTGAAAGGAACATGTATTGCCTGGAGATCATGGCCGAGTAGGGCCTTAGCTCGGTGACGCCCCTTAGTACAGAGCAAGGCGAGCTGAAGGGCCCGAGAGGTAATAGTTGCCCTAGGAGTATGGGGAAGGTGAAGCCATTCAATGATGCACAGCTTCTTTGTTTTGGGGCTGTTTGGAAGAGAAAAGCTGTGAGAAGAGCTGGTGTGGGCAAGATAGCCAAAGATAGCAGACAGTTGGGGATGATGCGATCCACCCACACTTGCTTTAAGGTATTGTTGACTTGGGCTAGTGCCTCCAAGTGCTGTCTTGCAAGATGGACCACATCTGAAAGATGTTTCAAGCCCGTGAGGGCATGGAATAGAGGGGAAAGGGTTGCAGTAGTGACAGAAAGATAAGGCCGTGCCCAATTGAGCGTGCCGAGATATTGTTGAAGTTGTACAAGGGTTGGAGAGGAAGGGAGAGTCAGAGAAGGTAAGGCAGGAGTGGCAGCAGAAGACAGGAGTTTGTGACCAAGATATTGAAAGGGATAGTGAGATTGTATTTTTTCAGGGGCTATGTGGAGAACTGCTGTGGTCAAGAGTTTGGTGAGAATGGGAAGGGTTTTTGCAACTGTGCCTTTAGGGCCTTCAGCTGCGACCAAGATGTCATCCATGTAATGGTATACAAGAAAGGAGGGATATAGGTTGCGATATGGTTGGAGAGCCACGTCAACATAGTGCTGACACATAGTGGGAGAGTTTAGCATCCCTTGAGGAAGGACTTTCCACTGATACCTTTTGGTGGGTCTGGAGTTATTCAGTTCTGGGACAGTGAAAGCAAATAGAAGCCTATCTTGGGGTTGAAGAGGGATGGAAAAGAAGCAATCCTTAAGGTCAATAACTAAAAGGTCAAAATGCTGTGGGATAAGGTTTGGATTGGGAAGTCCACATTGCAAAGCACCCATCGGTTGAATGATAAAGTTCACGGCCCTTAAATCTTGAAGGAGGCGATATTTCCCAGATTTCTTTTTTATAACAAAAACTGGAGTATTGTAGGGGCTGGTAGAAGGTTCAATATGACCAGCACTTAATTGTTCAGAGACAAGAGCAGTCAGAGCAAGCAGCTTCTCTTGGGGGAGTGGCCACTGATCGACCCATACAGGAATGGATGATTTAAGGGTAAGAGGGAGAGAAACAGACATGATGACAATCAAGGAATGTGAAAGGTAGCTCCAAGCTGTTCTAAAAGATCCCGACCCCACAGATTGTAAGCAAGGGGAAGGATATAAGGTTTGATGAGAGCAGAAGCAGAAGCATTAGGGGTAATGGGCGTAAGCCAATTAGAGCTGACCTGAGCGCTTTGAACTCCACCAACACCTTGGACAGAAGGTGATTGTTCAAGGGGCCATTCTGGGGGCCATTCAGTCGTTGAAATAACCGAGGCGTCTGCTCCAGTGTCCACCAGTCCTGTAAAAGGATGACCATTAAGAGACACTGTTAGCAGAGGTTTTGAAGCTTCTATAGAGCAGTCAATAGCCATGAGGGAGGGGGAAGAGGAGGTGGGGATGGAGGAGGGGAGAATAATAAGAGTGGCTACGATAGTGTTAGCAAGCAATGACAAAGGTCTATCACCTACTGCTGTAAGAGAGAGGCAATTAAGAGCGGATGAGTCATAAAGAAAGGGGGCGGCGATCACCCCTTCCATGATCAAAGAGGAGTTTGGGATGAGCAAGATGGGCATGTGAGGTGAGAGTGGGCGGGGAAGTGTAACTGTGAGAGGGAGGGTAAAGACAGATCCAGGATCCTCATAGATGATAGCAGTTGAAAGCAGAACAGGGAAAGCTGTTTGGGACGAAGTAGGTGCAGCCTTGGGGGCGGGGCTAGCTGCTGGCCCTGAAATTAGTTTTCCGAGGGGGCATTTGGAGAAGGATGTGGATTAGAGCGACATTGGCTAGCCCAATGGAAACCTTTACGACAGCGAGGGCAAACTGTTTTTGGCTTAACAGAGGAAGGAGGAGGTCGCCTTCCCTTGGGTGCACTGCCACCTCCTGGCGAACGGCACTGAGACTTAAAATGACCGGGTTTGCCACAGTTGAAACAATTCCCTGCACGGGGGGTGGTCATGGCAAACGAGGAGGTAATGGCTGAGGCAAGGGCAGTGGCTTTATGCGCCTCAGTTCCCACGTTCTGGCATGCTTTAATATAGTCAGCAAGGGTCTGATGTGGAATGGACTGAAGAGGTTTCAGGATTTGTTGGCAATCATCATTAGCATTAGTCACTGCAAGCTTTGAGAGAAGCTCAGCTTGCGCATGGGGGTTTTCTATCTGCCGGTTAAGTGCATCTGATAGATGGTCAATGAAAGAGGTATAAGGTTCAGAAGGACCCTGAAGAATTTTATGAAAAGACAAAGAGGGTTGAGATGGGTCAGGAACCCTACGAAAGGCATTAAGAGCAGCATTACGCATGATAGGATAGCCCTCAGTAGCCATTTGAATCTCATCTTGTGGGGTGATCACAGCTCCTTGGCACAAAAGGTGATCCAAGGTGACACCCTGGGGAAGCCCTGCTGCAGTAGCCATGGAGATGGCCAAGCGATAATCATTGTGCCAAGCTGCAAGCTGGGAGGATGTCAGGAGCATTGAAGCCATCGTTTGCCATTCAGAAAAGAGAATATTATGGTTGTTAGAGATATTCTCCAGCATGGCACGCACATAGGGTGACTTTAGACCGTAGTTGGTGGTGGCAGATTTAAGATCTTTCATAAGATTCCATTCCATGGGGGCATACTGAGCAACTGGATTGCCTCCTGCCGCTGGGACTTGAAGGATCATGGGGAAGCAAGAAAGATCTTCTGCATTAATCTTCCCATTAGCTAAAGCTTCCTGAAAGGTGTTACGAAGCAAGGGGGGAGGGGTATTAGAGGGGA
Organism: Pseudonaja textilis; assembly: GCF_900518735.1. The sequence continues at coordinate 11,637 of NW_020770839.1, read as the reverse complement.
AGGAGTCAGGTTTTGTAAGGGAAGATTTTGAGGCTGAAAGGCTGTAGGGAGGGGGAGGGGGGAAGAGGGGGAAGAGGAATGCGAGGAATGTAAGGCAGGATGTAAGGTTTTTGTTGAAGGGGAGGAGGGAGCGGGGGGAGCGTTTGAAGACAAAGAGTAGATGGGTGAAATTTCTGCTGGAAGAGGAGAGGGGAGATTAAGGGGAGAGGAATGAGAGGAATGTAAGGTTTTTGTTGAAGGGGAGGAGGGAGGGGGGAGGGGGGGCGTTTGAAGACAAAGAGGAGATGGGTGAAATTTCCGCTGGAAGAGGAGGTGGGGGATTAGACAAAGAAGCTGCTGAAAGAGCAGGGGGGGAATTAGACAAAGAAGCTGCCGAAAGAGGAGTGGGGGAATTTGAAGGCAAAGGAGAAGGAGGGAGAGAATCTTGTTGATTCGAAGTTGAATCAGAAGAAGGATAAAAAATATCGATCGCAGCCATGAGCGCTCTCCAGGTACAGAGAATATGTGGCGCTGCCCGAGGAGGTTGATGGATCCATTTCCCAATTTTCTCCCATGTGGAGCGTTTAAGAGTGCCATCCTCGGAGTAGGCTGGGCAATGTTTTTGAAGATAGAGGAGGAAAGATATTATAGCTTTCCTTGAAAGAGGAAAGACTGTCATGCCATTAGTTCTTTGCAGAGCATTGGGCTTCCTGACTAAAAAATGAAGTTCATCCACATGCTTGGACAGAACTTTGGAAAGTGGAGAGCCCATACTTACGAATGCGCTTTACCGTTGCCCGACGTCGTAGTACAGGAGTCAGGGCAACGCCTCCCTAGAAAAGGAGCACGTTGTGAAGGGGACGTATCGTAGAAGCGTCAGGGTCACCAGTTGATGCGTTGCTGGTCCCACTGCAGGGATGAGGAGTCAGCTGGTAGCCCACGCCCGGACCGACTGCCCGGACGGGCTTCTCTCGCAGAGGCAATGATGACAAAGACACAAAGGCATGTTCTTGGGAGAGGAAGCCCAGAGCAAACTTTGCCCCTCTCTTTTATTGTGCAAGTTTAGGGTGGGGTTTAGGGTGTATGAGGAAACATTCCTTTTGGGTACATTTGACCATATAAGGCTATGTATTTGCATATTTGACCATATAAGGTAACTGACCATATAAGGCATACTGACCATATAAGGTAATACCTATTTTGACCAATCATAGCTTTACACATGTTGTTGGTTGTTTTGTTACCTGCCTCACTATGTTGACCAATCATAGCTTTACACATGTTACCTGGCAGGTATGGTATCATTAGATCATTGGGTGATATCGCAACACTCAGGAGGGATCCCTGGATAGGTCAGCTGGTTCTTGCACTCAGAGTTTGTTGGGCCTTTCTCTGCAGGGAAATGAAAGGGAAATAATCCCTATGTGGTTCATAATGACAGGGGCAGAGATTGAATTAAATCCGTCATCTGGAATGGAGAGGTTTGGGAGCTTCATTCTTGAAATTGGCCCCAGAGGGAATACATGGCACCAGTGGATGAAGACAAAAAGAAGTGTGACATTGGTTGGCATCGTGGTTAAAGAGACAATCCCGGGAGACAGTTAATGTCTGAGCATGTCACAGGTGTGAAATGGAAGCAACATTTTCTTTATTTGGAAAACAGATGCTCAGTGACACCTTCACAAAGGGGTTGATGTAATAGTGTGGCCAGATTCCAAGAATAAAATGAACTTTAATGGAAAACTAGTTATCAGAACTTTGCATAGTTGAAAAAGATCACACCCAAAACCAAACACATGCACAGAGAGGGAGAAGTCAGAGACAACCAAGTGAAAAGAGATGGAGGAATCAAGGCAGCCTCTCACCCCATGTGGGGAAGGGAGGGAGGGAAGGGGAGCTCAGGAGCTTCGTGTTGCAGATGGAAAACAGACATGCAAAATCCTCTTTCAACCTCCTTCTTTGAGGCCTGGGGATGCAGAAACCCATATCCCATGTTCCCCTGCCTCCCTTTTCTTTGGTTTTAATAATTTTTTTATTTCTATATTTTAAAAAAAAACATCTCTTGGTGAACAGTGTGGTTCCAGGTTTTTACATTTCAATACAAAATGACCACAGTTACATATTCATCTTTCATGTTCAATTTCATATTGTATTATTACTTATTCCATTTTCCTTTAAATATTCTCAAATATTCTTATGTTCATTACACTTATCCAATTCCAATTCATATCATAATTTATTTCATTTTTCTTTAAATATTCTCATATCTTGTTTTACAGTATTATCTAAGGTTCTTATTTCATTTCTATATTCAGTACATATATTTACTTTTATCTGTCACATTTGCAATTTCATCACATACTATTATTCCATTCAGTGTTCAATAGGTTCCATCCTAATTCTAATAATCCAGATGTCCCCTTTAATTGTCAATTCGAGCTTGCCACCCCTTTGCCTTATACACTCTCCCAATTTATTCCCTTTAAATCATTATAAAGTTTTACCATAGTATAGTCATTTTTTAATTATCACGTGTGTGTCAAGATTCGGCATGGTATTTTTTTCTCAATTACATTCTAAATCATCTATTTCAAAACTATTTATTCAATTTCAGAAACTGATAATAGTCTTTCCATTACAATTCTTATCTCATTTTAACTTTATTCACTGCTTTATTAAATATAAATTAATATTCTTACAGTAAATTCCCATTTCCATATCTATTTCAATTAAATCTATGTCTGGTTTAACAATAATCTTTAAAAGAAAAATATCAGTTCCATTCTTTTCCATTTTAAAATCTATGTTCTTATATATCATGACACGTTACCTTGAAGAATCCCCCTTCCTCTTCTTCTCCTATCCATTGTCTCTCATTCTCCTGACTATATATTTTTTTTCCATTGTTGTTTGCTTTCTACTTCACATCATTTTCTGGTCCTTTCTCTTAATTCCCCTTTTTTCCTTTATGATTTCTCTCCATTTCTTATTCCAATTATTTATTTTATCCCCCTCCCTCTCTTGATTTCTCCTCTGTAATTCCCTCTTCTGCTGTTTCCTTTTCCTTTCTTTAATTTTCCATACAATTCCCCCTTTAATTATCACATCAAACCTCACATTTTTAACTTTAATTCTTTTTTTCTTATTTTAATGTTGTTCCATTTGTTCTTTAGGGCTGGTTTCCTCTTTATTTCACTCCTCCCCCTCTGGTTCTCTTTGTTCTTCTTTAATCTGCATTACCATTTCTAATTTTTGTAGTATAATGCTGTACATTTCCAAGCTTTCTTTCATCATTTCCTTCCTAATTTGTTGTTCCAATTTTATTTCCACACACATTTCTCCCCTTTTGTACACTACTTCTTCGTTTATTTTCCTTTCTTTAATATTTATGTCCAATCCAATTGTCTAGTAGTTTATTGCAACCAGCGTCCTTTATATTAAATTTCAACAGTCAGTGTCCATAAATCTTTGTTTCCAGCTTCCTTCTGTTGATTTCTTTTCCAACTTTTTCCCAAAGTCACCAAATAATCCCAGGGCAATTTATTCATGTATCTTTTTTCCCTTGTAATATTCTAGTATTTCACTTTTCAGTGTTTTTATTGTATTATAATGGAATTCCTTTTGTTTCCTTTCAAATTCCAATTTTAAAAAGACCAAGCACCATTCTTTATTCAAAAAATTAAGAAACATCACAATGTAAAGAATCTTGGTGTATAAGAGGAACATGGTGAGATAACACAGGAATGACAAGAAAATAAAAATAAAAAATTCCATCCATTCTATAACTTTCTCCCTATTTACCCAATGATCTAGTCCACAAGTTGTCACTTTCCTGCTTCTTAATGAGCTTTTATCCCAAAATTAATATTGCTAGAAAAGATGAGAAATGAAATTTCACTTCAGACACAAGCAATTTTAAAACCGACTGCAATTAAGATCAATATATGGGATTATGACATAAAACAGAATTCCAAACAGGGTCTACTCTTAACCTTGGGCAGAGTTCAAGGGTGACGATTGTCATTAGAAGACAGGCAACACTAGAGTTAAATGGCATTAACTTAGAAATGGCACCAAGCTCCATAGCTCTGAATGACTTTCCCCAGCAATCTCTGGAGAGAAGAGGCCATGTTGAAGGACAGAAGAAGTCAATTCCCTGGGTGCTTCATTCTCTTCCCCAGCATCACTTTCTGGACTTGCCCTGACAGGAAGGAAGGACCACAACCACAACTGAACAATGATCCCAGGGGTGTATTTGTAATTTTTACTAACATGTTTTATTCCAGCCTCCCCTCTGCAGATGGAGCCCAGAAAAAGTTCAGGATCCCAAGAGGAGAAATTGCTTCTTGCTGTAATTATGACCATCTGGGCCTTTGAGACTTGTGATGCTATATCTCCAGTTTTAGACTTCGATGTAGACATCAGACTGAACCCACATGCAAAGGATCTTGTATCGGAAAAGGATAAATTCCTTGGGTGAAGCTCTCTGGGACCAAGTTTTGGGACAGGTGCAGGCTCTGCTCTTGATTGCACCTTTCTCTCCTTTGCAGATGAAACTGAGTGATTCTCTGCTTAGATCAGGAAAGCCACTGGCACTTCTCAGAGTCTTTGTTGAAAGTCTGGAAAATGCCTTTCTTCTGAGGATTCAGTTTTCCTGCTGGGACACAGACAACTACTTGGAAGGCAGGTTCCTTTAATTTTCAGGAAGGCAAGAGATAGCAAGAAGTCTGCGTTCCTGGGGCTAGCCATCTTTGTATATTAAACTCCTGATTTTTATACCTTTTCTCCTTTTGTGTGTGAGTGCTTGTGTTTGTATATCTTAATGTTTTAAATCCTATCGGGGTTGTCTTCATTTCCGTCAGAGGGTAAACTCTGTGGGGTGGTTTGATTGGATTATTAGTTTCATCCTAATGTTTTCTTATATTTGTTTAGTGGCAATCTCCTGTCTTTTGTCTATTTGTTTTGCTGATTTGGCATGGCCTTTTGTTTGTAAGGGATTTCTTTTTCTTGTTTCCCTAGCTTTCTTAATTACTTTGGCTTTTGTCTAGGGGGCTTCTTTCAATACCTTTTATCAAATCTCTTTTCCTATGCAAGTTTGCTTTTATGGCTAGCCTGATGTTCCCTTTGGGCTTTTCCTGCTTGGGTATCACCACTGTCCTCATGAAGTTTCCTTTCCACAATCCTTCATTTTTTTTTTAAAAGGTGGTCTCTGATTGAATGTCTGGCTATACTTGGTATTTGTGATCAATCTGGATCATTATCATGGCTGCCTGTCTCCCCTTTAATTTTCTCTTCTGAGAGGGAATACAGACCTTTAGGCAGTTAAGGCAGGGTGGTATGCATCGACAGAGGCAACACATGAGGGCTCCAAAGACACAAATGGTGACTGTGGTTGTTATAAGGATTTTGAGCCAATGGAAATCTGGCATCCATGAGAAGAGCCATGAAAAGTCCAGAAATGATTGCTCCTGACCAATATTCTGAGACAGCTCTTTTAGGTGGTGGATGTCCCTCCCTACGAGTTCTGAGGTTTCGTCCAGATTGAGGCAACACATCCCTTGGAATTTTTAGCAGCCATAGTTATGCTTCAAGAGAAGGAAGCCTATTGCTGCCCAATTCTCCAAGGTGGCTTCTCTGACCTCCCTCAGTTCTCTGTTAAGGGCATTGAGGGCATGGGAGGTCGAATTCAAGCTTTTGTGCCAGGGTACATGCTAGTCTATTCAAATTTTTTGAATTTTGCACTGCCAATCCAGGTACCCCTACCAAGGATATTGCCAATGAGATGTATTCTGGTTTTTTGTGGGAAGGGAGACTTTGGAATCACAGTCTGAGTCTAGGGTTTGGAAGGCTCTCCTGTGTCGTCTCTGTAAGGATGGCATAAGCATGGTTAACCTTCCCAAGGTACAGGGGCCATTTGTGGCATTTGCAGGAAGGTATGAGTAGGCTTTTAAGCCACAAAGGAAAAACCATCCTGGTGGGGGCTTCAGGTAACTCTATGAAAATGATATGGCCTCTGTATAGTTGCATTTGAATTCTGTGTTGCTAAGACTGGTGCATTCTGTGACCCTAGGTGTGCTGCACCCAGTGACATTATGATTTCCCTCCTGCTAAGCAAAAGTTTTCTTGCTAAACATTCCCATATGTTTTCCTTTCTCTGGCATAAGCTTTGGTTCCAGGAGCGCAGTTTCTTGTGTTACAAATGTTACAATTATTACAGATAATAATACATAGAATACATTGCATTTCATGTTCCCCATTGCTAGATTTCTTTTCTTCCCTTCCTCCCCCCTCCTCTTTTTTTTTTTAATAGCAATATAAAAAAATGTAAAAGGTCAAGTATCAAAAAATTATGAGTAAAGTCCTTTTTGTTAAAAAAAACACGATGAAAAAAGGTTTAAAAAAAGGAAAAAATGGAGAAGGTGAGACAAAAATTTAAAAAGTTTATAATTCAGCACCTGAGAGTCCAGTTTTGTGTAATGCAACCTTTGCATTTGGTTCCTCACAGTGGTGTGGTTTAACAGTGTTGAAGAATGCTGCAAGCGTCCATTGATCTGTGTCCCGATCTTTCTTGAGTTTGACGGGTGGGATTGATTGTGGTGGAGTTTGGCTATGGTCTATGACTGCTGGCTTTGCATGTGTCCAATGTAACCAAAAGTCTCATTCTGCAAACCTTTATGGCAGTGTGTGTAGTCAGTAAAACTTGGTGGGGTCCTTTCCACCTGGGTTGTAGAGAGGAGGTTCTGGTGAAGAACTTGATCCACACCCAATCTCCTGGCTCATATGGATGCAGGGCTTCTTCCAGGGGTAAAGTCTGTGTCAGCGCACTCTGGGTCCAGAGGGTCTGTAGTCTCTTTTGCAGGGCTGTAAGATAAGAAGAGAGAACCCTATCCCACCCTATCTAAGCAAAGGGAATGAGGATCTAGGCTGAGAATGAGGATCCTAATAGGGTATGGGGGGGTGACCAAAAAGGATCTCAAAAGGGGGGGGGTGACCAAAAAGGATCTCAAAGGGGGGGTGGGGATACCTATATCTTGTCTTGGTCTGATTCTGAAATAAAAGAGGGCAATTGGGAGCACTTGTGGCCAGGAGAGGTGTGTCTCCTTTAAGTAGTCCCACTTCTGATGTATCCCAGCCCCATAAGGAGGGTGGCAGGCTTTTTAAATCTTCATGGAGTCCTGTGTTGCTGGTTATCAGCATGATTGTCTTGTGTGTGCCTTTTCCTGGGATTTCCAATTGCAGCCCCTGTTTTCCACATGTTATGGTAGCTCCCATTTTACATAGGAGATCCCTTCCTAGTAGAGACAGTGGGGACTGGGGGCAAATAGTAAATGCATGGTCTACTGTGAAAGGTCCTAGTTCTACTGATACGTTGTGAGTAAATTCTACAGGGATTATTCCTCCCCCTCCCATTATGTTATTCCGAGCCCCTTCAGCCACTGAAGCTTTATATGGTAGTTCAGGAATGAGGAGGTGGCTCCAGTATCAACTTAGGCAATTGTATTTCTTTCCTCCTATAAGAATGGTTACAATGGGTTCCCCTTCTGGGCCATTTTTTTAGGGGGATAGCCAGCCTGTTAAAGGTAGCCCTGAATTCAGTGCTTTCATTATCATGCTCTAGTCAAGAAGGGGGTAAGTCTTGTTCTCTCCTTTGCTCCCATTGATGTCTACTGTTATTATTTTTTGGAGGAAAGGGAGCGCTGGGTGGTGCCTGGTGACTGAAACTTTGTTGCTCAGTGTAATGGGCTGGATTATTGGCTGGCCTCATGTTCCTAGGTGGTGGGTGATACCGGTTGCAGGGGGGTTGTTGCCTACATTGCTTGCTGAAATGACCTTCCTGTCTGCACCTATAGCAATGCTGACATTTGCCTTGCGACCATCCTGCTTTATCACAATACTAGCATTTCTTTGAATTATAGGGGGCTTTACCTGGCATTTGTCTGGCATCATGTTTCATTACAGCAAACATTTTAAAGTCTTCCTGTCTTTCTATTCATCTCTTTCTATCTTTCTCTTCCTCTTTCAGCTTCTCTCTTTGATCATAGACAAAGTTAGCGATCCTGCGCAACTCTGCTATGTCTAAGGGGTTGGGCAGTTAGGGATGAAGCGGTGGAAATGTTCTTTAATATCTAAGGTGGACTGATCCACCAAGGCTGAAGCTAAAATCCTTTGGTCCTTCAGGCAGCTAAGGTCTAGGTGGGCATATGCAGTAGCTGCTTCTGACAAGTGGACCCAAAAGGCATTAGGGTTTTCCTTTTCCCTTTGTGTTGTTTTTTTTGAAATTCAGACTAGTTTAAAGTTTTTTTCTTATTTCCTCTAGAGCTTCTAGTAAGTTATCTTTTGCTCTAGTGTATTTGTCCCATTGATTGGTATCATTATAATCCCAGTCAGGGCAATGTATTGGCCCTGCGATGTGGGCTGGGGCTGCCTGACCAGGGATAGTTGGTGGTTTGGCTATTTGGACTGGTTTTTTTTTCCAAACAGTTTTAATAGTTCGTCTTTCATTAGAAAGACTTGTAACAGCTGAGTCATGTCACCCCAGGATGGATTATAGCTGTCTATGATAGATTTCAGGGTTTTAATAACTGTTTGAGGATCAGCCCTGAAAGCTGGGGTATCCTTTTTCCAGATGACTAGGTCAGAGGCAGAGAAGGGAGTGTGGGTAAAAACATACTCTAGTTGTCCCCTATTTCTGCCCGGCACTGGCTTGCTTAAAGGGGAGCCATAATCTGTGCCTCAGTATTCCCTTCCCTGAAATGGGTTTCAGGCTTTTCTTTCTTTCTTTTTTATTTTTCTCAGTCAGGTCTTTGGTCCTAACAATTTCAGCCCAGCAGTACCAATAGGGTATTTGGCTGGGCTTAATGCATGTTCTAAGTGCTTTCAGGGTTTTATAATCTAAAGTACCACTATCAGGCCAAATTTGTCTACCCATGTCATCTCGCAATAAAGCCCACTTTTTGCTAGCCCACTTTTTACAAACTCTTTTCACTTCCTTTCTATTCAAGTAATTTATCCAAGGGGGTCTCTTCCATTGCCCTCGAGCTACAACTTCCCATATTTCCTACCTGATGTGGGGATTACTTTGGTTTAGCCGGGCTCCCGCCTGTCAGTTTTCAGACAAAAAAGGTCTGGAAAGGACTCCGGTTTCCCTACACACGGAGTACGGGCCCCTTTCTCGTAGGCAAACTCCGCCAGTCAGTTTTAAGACCCCCCTAAAAAACGGGATCTTGGAGGACCATCTGCCCCCTAGCAGCACGGTACGGGCCCCTTCCTACACTCCGCCAGTCAGTTTTCAGATCTCCCTTAAAGGTGGGGATCCGGAAGGACCTGCTCTGCTTTGTAAGGCAAACTATTTCCAATTTTGTTTGCCAGCAGCCGGTATGAGCCCCTTCTAAATGCACAGGGCTTTACTTGAAGGATGCAATGGGACTATTTATTCTGCTTTCTATTTATTTCCCAACAACAGTTCCTTTCTCAGCCCACTCGGTTTTTCTTACATCCTTCAGAAGGACTCACACTCTGTGATTACCGCTTGCGTTCCCAAATCCAGCCGGTCACGGCTTGTTGGAGCTAGCAGCTGGCTGGGGTGCGGCTGGCAATCACAGAGGAGGTGATGTCCCACTGTTTCAGCAGAGAAAACCCACAATCACACACCTGGTACATTCACGCTTCCACTCCCCTCCCTAGTAAGATTATAAATTTGAAGTGGTACTCATCTGCTTTCAAGTAGCTGTTGAGCAGAAAAAAAGCTCAATGACTCCCTTTACTACCCTTATGCCTTCTGGGCTGGGTCCGTGGATGTTTTCCCTGGACAAAGAAGGTCCATGCCGGCTGGGTTTGGATCTGCGGGCCCGGTCTGGTGGCAGGGTTGGCTGGAAAACCTTCGTGGTCGCCAATTGTTGGAAGGCTGAAAATGCCTTTCTTCCAAGGGTTCTTTTTTCCTGCTGGGAGTGCTTTCAGAGTAAGGACACAGACAGACAGCTATTTGGAAGCAAGTTTCTTTTGAAATTCAGGAAGGCAAGAGATAGCAAGAAGTTTGCATTCCTGGGGCTAGCCAGCGTTGTGTAATAAACTCCTGATTTTTATACCTGTTCTCCTTTTGTGTGTGAGTGCTTAAATCCTGTCCGGGGGGGGGGGTATCTCCATTTCCGTCAGAGGGTAAACTCTGCGGGGTGGTTTGATTGGATTATTAGTTTCATTTCTTATATCTGTTTAGTGGCAATCTCCTGTCTGCTATGTGTCTTTTGTTCTATTTGTTTTGCTGATTTGGCATGGCCTTTTGTTTGTAAGGGAGCTTTAATTACTTGGCTTTTGTCTAGGGGGCTTCTTTCAATACCTTTTATTAAATCTCTTTTCCTATGCAAGTTTGTTTTATGGCTGGCCTGATGTTGCCTTTGGGCTTTTTTCTGCTTGGGTGTCACCACTGTCCTCATGAAGTTCCCTTTCCACAATAGGAACATTGTAACATAACACAGGAATAAAAAGAAAATAAAAATAAAAATTCCATCCATTCTATAACTTTCTCCCTATTTACCCAATGATCTAGTCCACCAGTTGTCACTTTCCTGCTTCTTAATGAGCTCTTATCCCCAAATTAATATTGCTAGAAAAGATGGGAAATGAAATTTCACTTCAGGCACAAGCAATTTTAAAATCGGCTGCAATTAAGATCAATATATAGGATTATGACATAGAACAAAATTCCAAATACTTTTAACCTTGGGCAGAGATCAAGAGTGCCGATTGTCATTAGAAGACAGGCAACACTACAGTTAAATGGCATTAACTTAGAAGTGTCACCAAACTCCACAGCTCTGAGTGACCTTCCCCAGCAATCTAGGGAGACAAGAGGCCATGTTGAAGGACAGCAGAAGTCAATTCCCTGGGTGCTGAATTCTCTTCCCCAGCATCACTTTCTGGACTTGCCCTGACAGGAAGGAAGGAGCACAGCCAAAACAGAACATTGATCCCAGGGGTGTATGTGTAATTTTTACTAAAATTCCAGCCTCTCCTCTGCAGATGGAGCCCAGAAAAAGTTCAGGATCCCAAGAGGAGAAGTTGCTTCTTGCTGTAATTATGACCTTTGAGACCTGTGATGCTATATCTCCAGTTTTTGACTTTGATGCAGGCATTAGACTGAAGCCACATGCAAAGGTTCTTGTATCAGAAAAGGATAAATTCCTTGGGTGAAGCTCTCTGGGACCAAGTTTTGGGACAGGTACAGGCTCTGCTCTTGATTGCACCTTTTGTTAGTGTTTGGGGATAAACCCCCGAGCTGAGTGCACAGCAGCAGTCAAGCCAGGCAGCCAAATGAGAGTGAGGCTGGGCCCTAGAGTATACACACACCTGAGACAAATACACTGTTTGTGGTTTAAATAGGTATTTAATTCACACAGAGTCCAAGAATAGTCATTCAGTCCATGTGTGAGTATCCAGTTTAGCCATCCAGTTATCAAGTCTCTTTAAACAGTTAATACAATGTCTTTATCTGCTTGTATATCTTCTTCTTAAGATACCTTTCCCTCAAGTACTAACGCTGAATCCACAGCTCACCAGTAAACAGTCCTTGTGTTCAGCTGAACTTGGTATCTGGCACAGTAGCCTCCAAGGTAAGCAGATAGACATTCCAACAACAGTAGGCAGCAGACCAGGAACAGTAAC